>PVJL010007026.1:0-83681 GCA_004026885.1 Lyroderma lyra
ATTATTTTAGTTGCTTTGTGAAGACAAGACTATACACGAGCAGTATGAAATAAGGAGGTAATTTTCCTTAGGAAGCTATTATGGTAGACTAAGCAAAAAATAATAGTATCGGCCAAAATGAGAGTGATGGGAGAAGCAAGCTATGGTTTCTTTCTCTCCCAAATCCTTAGCGTGTTTCAAAGGGTGCTTTCTTTATTATTATTTTTTTATGATATCAAAGAAGAGTCAAGTCAATGTATGACCTCTTTTAAAAGCACCAGGACTCTGGGTAGACAATAATAATAAACAGCTAATGAAAAAATGAAGTGGATTTACCACTAATAGGACTTTTGAGTTAAAATACAATAAAAGTAGAGAAATTCAAATCTAATATTAAAGATATAACATTCATTTTAAAGCTAATATATAATGAGACTCATATGATGATTATTATAGTGCAGATGTTTTTGTTTAAGGAGACAAAAACTATCCCTTTGTGCTATAAAAATATCTATAAGATTTCTATATGGATGTTTTATTTCTCAATCATTCTTTTTTGAGAATCTTGAAATTTGACCATTGAGAAATCTGAATCTTGGATTTTAGCTTAGCATTTATTTTGTGACCCAAATGGGGAAAAAACTGCCTGGACATCTTATTTAGGTATAAATGATTTTTCTAAGTGAAGGTAAAGGAGGAGAGCTATCAAGTTGGCTCAGCAACCACTTATAGAATTCCCACTGATTCTAAGCACAAGAGCAGTGTCACAACAAAATACAAACATTCTCCCTAAAATAAATAAGTTCTTAATTTTTAAAGTAAAAGAAAGCTTCTCCTATTTTAAAAATTCAGGTGTCATTTAGCACCATATAGAAAATAAACGTTGGGGACTGATCATTTCCCCTTAATTTTGTTTTTCTGATTCCCATCCAACATGCAGCCAGTATATGCTACTTGGAATCATTATCTAATTATTGGTTTATGCAGTTGATTAGGATGTGTATCTGTGAACTTTATTTCAAAGAGTTCGAACTGCAGACTGGTGAAACCTCAGCTGTTGTTAATGGTAATGATTGCCATGGGAAAAAGAAGCTGCTGAGACTAACTTTTACAATGCCTCCTGGCCCTCAGTTTCTTCCACAGCTTTCCTGCTGAGAGCAGAAAAAGCTTTCACTGATCCCTGGGGAGATTCCCAGATAAGCCTGTTGGGGTGAAGACAGGCTGTGCAAAATTTTCTATCTCATCTTTTCTCTCAAACACCTCACCCAGCTTCTCATCAGAGTGCCTGAACATTACTTCACACACACAATAAATGGCAGTTACTGTCTTTGTGGATGCTAGATTTTTCTAACAGAGGCATGGTATAATGATTTGTTGGGGGTTTTGTTCTCTAGCCTGATGAAAAAAAATCGTAAGTTTTACATTTGAATAAAACAAATAGAACTGGGACGTTTGCAAATTATCTAGCAGATTTTATGTAATTTGTTCAGTTCTATTAGATATTTCTCAGTTACTTTTTTTTCCCCTTTGAATTCCATGAAGGAAAGACAGGTGTTAAGAGAATACACTAAGAGCATGATTGCAACAAGAAATGCTGGGGAAAATGCATTGCACACACAAAAATCTAGTAAGGGTCTAGAAGAATGCAAGAGATTAAGACTAGATCTGCTTTTTGTTACTATTTGTTTTTGTTTATATTTTCTGCTTGCTTTGGCAGCACATATACTAAAATTGTTTTTGCTTATATTTTGTTAATTTTTATGTTTAGCTAATTATCCTTCCTGCATGATAGCATTTCTATAAAATAGGGAAGGAAACAGTTTTTTGCTGCATGCACAAGTGGCTATGGTGGTTGGAAAAAGGAGAAGAGCAGTACCTGTCCACCTCTCTTGTACACATAATTACTAATCAAACAAATAGATAAGTACCAGTTTTTAGCTTTTTCCTGATTTACTAACTCAAAATATGCTCCATGGATGAGTGACATCAGCGTATCCTGGGAACTTATCATAAATACAGAATCTCTGGGCCCACCACAGACCTGCTGATTCAGAAATTCTGGGGTGGACCCGGAAATCTCTTTTATCAAACTCTCCACATGATTCTTAAGCACACTAAATGTTGAGAAGCTCTGTTTAGATAGATGAAGAAGATACGTATAGAGAGCCTAAGAGTCTTCATTTTTACCAAGTTCCCAGGTTATACTGATGCTGTTCGTTATGCTTGTTCATATAGCATATTTTAAGCCATGAAGTTCTAATGCATGTATATATACTTTTGACATTTAAAAAAATTTCCCCCATTTTCCCATTATTAGGTTTTTACCTCATACCACTCCTTACTACATACATAAGCAGCTAGTTTGTTGAACAGTTGGAATCCAGCAGGCTACAAATGTAAAAGTTTTCTTTTTTTCAATAAATTCTGCCTTCAAACAAGCTCTTCTGAATCTCTTTTTTTTTCTGGATCCATAATGACATTCTAGATCAGCGGTTCTCAACCTGTGGGTCGCAACCCCTTTGGGGGTCAAACAACCCTTCCACAGGGGTCGCCTAAGACCATCAGAAAACACACATCAGATGTTTACATTACGATTCATAACAGTAGCAAAATTATAGTTATGAAGTAGTAACAAAAATAACACAACATGAGGAACTGTGTTAAAGAGTCGCGACATTAGGAAGGTTGAGAACCACTGTTCTAGATAGATCCTGTAGCTTTTACTTTTAGCTATTAAAATGACTAAGTCAGAACTAGCTAAAATTTCATTGCCATTTCTTCTCTTCCCGGGTCATACTTGACTTATAGCCTAGTTCTAATGGGTAGAATTAATTCAGTGTACTTCCCATCTTCTATCTGTAGCTTCTCTGGCACTGAATGAGAAAATAGACAGAATGACTTCCTATAATGGGCTACC
Source organism: Lyroderma lyra (assembly GCA_004026885.1). Taxonomy (NCBI): domain Eukaryota; kingdom Metazoa; phylum Chordata; class Mammalia; order Chiroptera; family Megadermatidae; genus Lyroderma; species Lyroderma lyra. Next base: position 2,897 of record PVJL010007026.1, read on the forward strand.
TTCCAGTAACGTGAAGGAAGCCCAAGCCCTGATCTCATATGTCTCTCTGTCTTTTCTGAGTGAAATCACTGAACTGTGGAACTTCTCTTCTGTGCTCTTCAAGGGCAGCAGGAGTCTTGGATACAGTGAGGAGTTGCTGATACATTCTTCCCAGACATATGATATTAATAAGTTGATTCCGTGTTACTCAACTGGTGTGGCGTTTCAACAAACTTCCTCAGTAATCTCTACAAGGTGAAGCAGAAATAAGACATAAGATTCTACGTGTATGTGAACCCAAGTCCAGGAGATGCATATAAACTTCACATAATTATTCTCTCATTGTACACTATTTTAGCATTAGAACCTTAGAAAATCTAGGGTTCGTCCAATATCCAGCCATAGAGTAAAATAATTGGTCTCCAACCCTCACTGAGAATCTGAAAACCACTTATGAGGTTGAGAGTGTACAAAATCAACAATTTGGTTTTTATTTTCCTCCTTGTGCCCAGTTAGATTGTTTTTACTGGTGTAGGAACAGAAGGATAGAGTGAGAGCTGAGGATTCTCGAACTCCCTGGACAACTTCTTAACAAGCCTAGAAGGACTCATCGACTGGTACTTCCAACCTCTCAACAAGGATTATGGTTACTTAGTACTTCTTTGACCCTATATTTGATACATAGATGTTAATTGCTAGGCAACTGGAATCTGTTTTGCATATATCATCCTCTTTCCCAAGCTGCTCTCAACATCCCCCACTTACCCTTTTACTTACTCTGTGGGTAGCTCCCACTTCATATGCTTCATTATTTAGAGAGAGAATTATAGCAGAAATAGCCACACTCATAAGCCTTATTACACTTAGGTACTGGGAACCCAGAGGATTGTAAAGGAGACAGTGACAGAAACTGGTTCTGGGGGAAAAAGATAAAAAGTCACTATCATCTTTCTTGTTTGAGAAACTCCTCAATTTAGAAACTGCATGAATGAATCACTGTGAACAATCTTGCTTATCCACTGGAGGAAGCTGCATTTTTTGAGCATTTGTAGACAACATTTGAGAGCAGAAAAGCATATTAGACATCAAATCCAATCCCTTTATTTAAAAAATAAATCAAATGTATTCATGCCTTAATTTAATGGACACTAGGAGAATTCTATTGGAAAGAATTTTAAGAAGATTTACTCAGAAATCTCAGTGGTTATTGAAGGAGTTGACCAAATGGGCTCTGACTGCTTTGTGATTTCAAGTTTACAAAATGTTCCCAAATGACATTCCATAAAACAGAGCCCCTCACTGCAAAGCAGGTATAACTAGGAAAAAATTATGAAGTAAATGGCTCATGTAAATTGAAAATTAGTCTTCTAAAAGAGGCCATTTCTTCAGAGAGAACAATGGGCTTAAACTGGAGTTGAGTTTGGTATTTCAAAATGCACCAGATTATTTCCAGTTGTGCCATTTATCACATCTTTGTACGTCACAGTGAGGGGCCACTGCGCACTTTATAACACTCCTGGTACAATTTGAGAATGCTGCAGCCATTGTGCATAGCAGCCCACATTACTCTTGACAGGTAGCTGCACCTTTAAGAAACCTGGGCCTCTGCTGCCCCTAAAAGTGGTCACAAGAGTGCTCACTGTGATGTAAACACCTGCCCACCATACTGGTAATGACCGCTTATCACACTTGGCATCCCTCTAACAGCTGTAAGGTGACCTGTCAACCACGAGGTAGAAAGTCTCAAATCTAATATGCTGTCCCATGAGCTGTTCAGACATGTGTACGTGGTTAGCATATCTGTTGTTTGAAGTTCATGGTTATTATTTTTATTTCAAGTGATACATTTCTTTTTATTGAACAGTGTGAAAAACAGAAGGTGATGATCAATAGAGTAGTAACATTATTGAAACATCTCGAATAGAATGAAATTTCTACTGTAAATATTGTTGTTTTCAAAGGGCTCGTTCGGCTAGAAAATCAACTATTCAACAATGAAGATGTTAGTAAGCATTGCGTGGGGACTTTTGAAGGGCAACTGAGAATAACATAGAATTCCTGATAAATATTACAAAGACATCATAATCATGATCTGTATCTTAGACAATTAAGTCAAAGCAAGAATTATAATACAAATACAAATAAATAATTAAATATTAAATTTATGTTAATTGGGGTGTTGTTGCTTCAAAGTAGCGTATAATTTTCTGAGCTGACGTGCTTGATGAAGGCATCTTATAAGAAAAGTGATTTGAATTCGACTTTAAAGAATAGAGCAGACCTGTTGGGTGGTGTGAGAAGAGACGTGAGCAGCAGGCCAGGGCTCTAAGAAAGCTGTAGCACCACGAAGTCATTGTTTATATGTGCTCAGGCGGAGGTGGGTCTGAAGGAAACCAATGGCTTGGGCCAGAGCGCAGTGGAAAGGCAATTGGGTAAAGGAGTCAGATACCTTCAGAATTAATACGAGTGAAAGGAAAGTCATTGTGATATGCTGAAGAACGTAGATGCTGACTAATGGGATGTTTCAAGAAAGATAGAGAAACTGTGTAGGGTTGAAACACAAACTGTAGCACACTTTACAGTTCTTTAATTGAAAGGTAATAATATATGTAAAGCAAACAACACAATCTAATCTACTACAAAGGATTAATTTTCACTGAGCAGTTATGCAATTTGGGGGAAGGAGAGAGATTGATCAGCAATAATCCAAATGTTACTAGGCATACGGGTGGAGGATTATATCAAAGTACAAATTTCTTTTGTTGTTGTAGTTCTTGTTATTACTATTATTTTTTTTGTTCTATCATGATGTCTAACCAGTATCTACCTTTGGGTAGTCTCACATTTCCATTTGCAAATTAAAATGTTATATCTTCTTTATATTATTATGGGCTTGCAATTTTGTGTCCTAGGTTTCCTTGCTTGGCTTCTGTGTAGTCCTTTTCTGGTGAGAAAGCTACTCGCAATTGTATTTTTTCCCATCAAAGGTGTGAAAACTATACTATGTGTTCTTAAAGATCAGCATTTTATTTTTCAGTTGTTATTAAATTGATCTGTGTATATTTTCAGAAGCCTTGTACTTGTGGTTGTTTTTTTATACAAACTTCTATTTCTCCAAAAGACATGCCTACTTATTTCTGCAATACTTTTTGGTCTCCATTTACACCTCCTTATTTTTTACATTGTGTGATGAGACTGTGTACACATTTTAGGCAAAAGTGCTAACTTCCAGAAAGATTGCATCAATTTATAGTTCACATAGTAGTGTAGGAAAGTATTGGCCTAGGAAGGGACTCTAGACACACCCACAGACACACACACACACACACACACACACACGCATGCATACGCACATACACGCACACACATGCATAATAAATAATGATCCATTATTAATCCATTGTATCAACACTTGTTATTGAAAAAACCCCTCTTTCAGGTTGATTGAGTCACCTTTTTCATAAATAAAATTATCACATATTCGTGGTTCTGCTTTATTTATCTATTTGTCTAGACCTAGAATTTATAATATTGTGGAAGCAGATATCACTGTTTTGTATTTGACTTATTGGAACCATCATTATACTTGAATAACAATCTGATGTTTAATATAAATTTTAGATAAATATGATTCATAATGTTTAGAAACTTCCCACTTATTCCATTTTTTCTTGGCAATTTTTTTCAAGAACATTTGCTGTATTTTGTTAAATGCTCTTTTTTCAATGTCTGTCAGATACTAATGATTTTTTAATTTGCTAACATGATAATATGTGTTTTATTTGCTTTTTTCTGGCTTTATTTAGCTATTATTTTTTATAAATACATTTTTTTACAGTTAGACTTATTGGAGTGACATTGGTTAGCAGGAATTATGTTAAGTTCCAGGTGTACAATTCTACCATGCGTCATCTATGTGTTCCATTATATGTTCACCACCTAGTGTGAGTTCTCTTTCTAGCACCATGTATTTCGCTCTCCTTCTCTCTATTCCCAACCCTTCCCCCACTGCCCCTAGATACCCATTAAACTATTGATTACGTCCATTAGTTTTTTTGTTTGGTTGGTTGTTTTTTCTTTGTTGCTTTCAGTTTTATATTCCACATATGAGTGAAGTCATATGGTTCTTGGTTTTATCTGTCTGGCTTATTTCGCTGAGCACGATGATCTCCAGGTCCATCTTTTTGTCACAAATGGCAATATTTCATCTTTTCTTACAGCTGAGTAATATTCCATGGTGTATATGTACCACAGCTTCTTTATCCAGTCATCTGTCGCAGGGTACTTTGTTTGTTTTCATGTCTTGGCTACCGTGAACAGCGCTGCAATGAACATTGGGTTACATAAACCTTTGTGGACTAAAGTTTTCAAGATTTTTGGGGTAGATCCCCAGAAGGGGGATTGCTGGGTCAAATGGTAGCTCCATTCCCAATTTTCTGAGGAACCCCCACACTGCCTTCCACAGTGGTTGTACCAGTTGGCACTCCCACCAGCAGTGTACCAGAGTTCCTTTTTCTCCACATCCTCTCCAGCACTTGTTATTCCTTGTCTTGTTGATAACAGCCAATCTCACAGGTGTGAGGTGGGATCTCTTGTGGTTTTGATTTGCATTTCCCTGATAGCTAATGAGGATGCGCATTTTTCATATGTCTGCTGGCCATTTGTATTTCTTCATGGGAGAAGTGTCTGTTTAGTTCTTCTGCCCACTTTTTAATTGGGTTGTTTGTTTTTTTGTTGTTGAGTTGTATTAGTTTTTTATGTATTTTGGATATTAGACCATTATGAGGTGTGTTGTTTCCAAATATTCTTTCCCATTCACTTGGCTATCTTTTTGCTTTGTTGATGATTTCTTCTGCTGTGCAAAAGTTTTTTAGTTTGATATAGTCCCATTCATTTATTTTTGGATTTACTTCCCTTGCCTTTGAGGTCAGGTTCATGAAGTCTTCCTTGAACCCTATGTCTATAAGTTTAGTACCAATGTTTTCTTCTATACAGTTGATTGTTTCACATCTTATATGGAGGTCATTAATCTGTTCTGAATTGATTTTAGTATATGGAGAGAGTTCACAGCTCAGATTCATTTGCATGTGTTTTTCCAACTTTCTCAACACCACCTACTAAAGAGGCTGTCTTTTCCCCATTGCATATTTTTTGCTCCTTTATCAAAAATTATTTGTCCATAAATTTGTGGATTTATTTCTGGGTTTTCAGTTCTGTTCCATTGATTTTTATGTCTGTTTTTCTGCCAATATCAAGCTGTTTTGATTATTGATGCTTTGTAGTATAAATTGAAATCGAGGAGCGTGATATCACCAGCCTTATTCTTTTTATGTAGAATTGCTTTGGCAATTCGAAGTCTTTTGTGGTTCCACATAAATCTGATAATTTTTTTATCTAGTTTGTTGAAGTATGTTTGTGGAATTTTCATGGGAATTACACTAAATCTGTAAATTGCTTTGGGTAATATGGCCCTTTTAACAATGTTAAGTCTTCCTATCCATGAACACAAAATATCTTTCCATTTCTTTGTGTCTTCTTTCAAAAGTGTCTTATAATTTTCAGTGTGTAAGTCCATCATGTTCTTCATTAAGTTAATTCCCAAGTATCTCATTCTTTTAGTTGATAGAAAAAGGTATTGACTCTCTCATTTCTTTTTCTGAAGATTCATTATTTGTATATAGAAATGCTGTTGATTTTTGTAAGTTGATTTTGTATCCTGCAACTTTAATGTATTCCTTTCTCGTTTGTAATAGTTTCCTGGTGGAATCTTTGGAATTTTCTGTATAAAGGATCATGTCACCTGCAAATAGTGACAATTTGACCTCTTTGTTCCAGATTTGGATACCTTTTACTCCTTTCTCTTGTCTGATTGCTCTGGCTAGAACTTCCAGTATATTGAATAGCAGTGGTGGAAAGGGACATCCCTGATTTGTTCCTGATTTTAGGGGAATAGGCTTCAGCTTTTCTCCATTCAGTATTATATCAGCTGAGAGTTTGTCATGTATGGCCTTTAATATGTTGAGATACTTTTCTTTATTCAGTGTTTTGGTCATCAATGAATGTTGCATCTTGTCAATTGATATGATCGTAATGGTCTTTACATTTTATTTTGTTTATGTGGTGTATCACATTGATTGATTTTCGTATGTTGAACTATCCTCGTGCTCCTGGGATGAGTCCTACTTATTCTTGGTATATAATCTTTTTGATGCATTGTTGTATTCTGTTTGCTAATATTTTGTTTAGAATTCTTATATCTGTCTTCATCAGAGATATTGGTCTATAGTTTTCTTTTTTTGTGTTTTCTTTACCAGGTTTGGTATTAGGGTAATGCTGGTATTATAGTATGAGTTAGAAGTATTGCCTCAACATCAACTTTTTGAAAGCGTCTGAGGTAAAATTTGTTGGTGAGACTGTCTGATCTGGGGCTTTTGCCTCTGGGGGGGGTTGGATAATAATTTCAATTTCTTTACTATTGATTGGTCTATTTAGATTATCCAGTTCTTCTTGGTTCAGTCTAGGTAGACTATAAGTTTCTAGAAACTTGTGCATTTCTTATAGGTTGTTAAATTTAGTGACATAAAGTTCTTCATAATATTTTCTTATAATCCTTTGTATTTCTGTGGTATCAGTGGTAATCTCTCCCCTTTCATTTCTAATTTTGAATATTTGTGTCCTTTCCTTTCGTCCTTTGGTTAGTCTAGCCAGGCGTTTGTCAATTTTGTTGACTTTCTCAAAGGACAAGCTCTTTGTTGCATACATTTTTCCTGTTGTCTTTCTGTTCTCAATTTCGTTTAGCTCTGCTTTAAGTTTTATTATGCCTTTCCTTCTGCTGACTTTGGTTTTTTCCATTCTTCTTTTTCAAGTTCTTTAAGATGGGACATTGGAATGTTTACTTGTGATTTTTCTTATCCTTAAAACAGGCCTGAAATGACATAAATTACCCTCTCATTTCCGCTTTCACTATGTTCCAATAATTTTGATATGTTGTATTTTCACTGTCATTAGTTTCTATTCATCTTTTAATCCTTCTTTTATTTGTTCTTCTATCCAGTCATTTTTTGATAAGATGTTGTTTAATCTCCATGTATACGTAGTTTTTTTCTGCTTTCTTTTCACAGTTGATCTCCAATTTCAGAGTTCCATGGTCTGAGAATACATTTGGTATTATTTCAATCTTCTTGAATTTGCTGAGGCTACTTTTGTGTCCCAACACATGGTCTATCCTTGAGAATGTTCCATGTAAACTAGAAAAGAAGGTATAGTCTTTTTTGCTGGATGAAATGTCCTGTAAATGTCAATTAAGTCCAGTTGCTATAATGTGTCATTTAGCGCTGATATTTCCTTATTTATTTTCTGTTCAGATAATCTGTCCATAGCTGTTAAAGGTCTCTAACTATGATTGTGCTTTCATCAGTTTCTCCTTTCTGATCTGTTAGTAGTTGCTTTGTATATTTTGGTGCATCCTGATTGGGAGCGTATATATTAATTAGTGTCAAGTCTTCTTGTTGTTGTATTGTCCCTTTTATCACTATGTAATGTCCACTTTTTTCTCTTGTTATCTATTTTAACCTGAAGTTTATTTTGACAGATATCAGTATGGCAACTCCTGCTTTTCTCTGGATATCATGTGCTTGGAGTATTGTTTCCCATCCTTTTATTCTGAGTCTGTGTTTGTCTTTATGGCTGAGATGTGTCTCTTGGAGACAGCATATGGATGGATTTTGTTTTTTATCCAGTCTGCTACTCTGTGTGTTTTTATTGGTTAGTTCAGTCCATTAACATTTAGAGTGATGATCAATATGTGAGGATTTCCTGTGGCCATTACTTATTTCTTTCTTTGTTTTTGTTTGTTTGTTTGTTTGGTTTATTTTTGTTTCTTTCTTGTTGCCCCAACTTTGTTCCATTTTCCCTGATGTTTTGCTTCAGGTCGAAGAGCCTCCTTCAGTATTTCTTGGAGTGCTGGCCTTGTGCTGACAAATTCCCTCAGCTTCTGTGTGTCTGAGAAGGTCTTTATTCCACCTTCATATATTTATTTTCTTTCTTTCCTCAGACACATATGTCAACTATGTTTGTTTCATTAAACTTTTAGGAGCATTAAAATATATTATATTTATTAATTTTGATGCTTTTAATTTTCTACTTTTAAATTTAGATTATTGTTATCTTTTTCACTTATACATTCTCTTTAATTTCATTTTGTGTGACTTTCATCAAATGTATTAACCCAAATGTATAATTTATTTTATGTCACTTTTTTAAAATAAATACTTTCAGTCTATCGATTTTTCTCTGCATACAGATTAGCTGATTGTCAATGATTGATCTTTCTCAATGTATGGTTCATGAACAACTTGGACTTTCTTCCAAGAGATGCCAGGAACTTACTCAAGAACTTCTGCTTTAGAATCTCAAAAAAGAAACAATAAATGGTTTCAATAAAAGATATGGCTCACTACAATAAAATCCCTACATAGTTAAGTTTAAAATTTCCTATTTTTTCTTTATTTCATATAGGTTCAGTTGAGATTGTTATCTAATACAAATTTGAACAAGGGTTTTAAATATTTTAAATGGTTAAACTATTATTTTTTTGGTTTACTTGTTGTAATTTATCTTTCTATTATTACTTTTTATTTCATTACATTTGGTCAGAAAATAGAATCAAACATTTTTACTATTCAGAAATTATTTATATTCTATGTATGTCCAATTATAAATCATTGGAAATTATTTTCTTGCAAATAAAAAATGTAGAATATGTTATGCCATTTAGATCATTTTCATACTAATCCACATATCTTCTTGACCTCTTTAATTCCAGAGGAGTATATTAATATCCCGCACTATGATTGTGGCATTGCAGTTTCTTTGTATTTCTGAGAATTTTATCTTATCCATTTTACTACTTTTATTGCATAAATATATTTCATCTTTAATTATTTGTTGTTTTCATGATGAAAAATATTTCTTTTGCAAATCTAATATTTTGACCTAAATTTGTACTTAATTTATGTGTATTTGCTTAATATGTCGATACATCTTTGCTGCTTATTTTGTTATTTAAATCAAATGAATTTTCTTTTTTGCCTGTGAATGTTAAGAGTGGTATTAACCAATCCACAATTACTGTGAGAACAAATATATTTGATTTTTTATTTTTCACATCTCTTCCATTTTACCAAATATACTTCCATTTTACCAAAGATTTTTGGTTCAGAATTTCCAAATTTCTTGTACTTGATTGACGTTTTCATCTATAAATTAAATTGAGTGTATGTATTTGTGCAGCTTATCAATTAATATGAAGCATGAAATTTAAGGCATCCTTTTTTTTCATATCGAAGTTGTTTAAAATGAAGTTATTCTTTCTAGATCTTCCAACAATGAGTCTGATGGTGATTCAAAAACATCAAGAGATTAACCTTTGTTCCTAGACTAAAAGTCAAACAGTAGATGTCTAAATAGTTTTTCATAGAATATGCTTTCTCAAATAATGCTAATATATGACCTTGTGGAATTTTATATTTTGGTTGTATTTTGTATTTGTAAAAGTTCCTTGAAAATATTACAAAACTTATGCATATTTAAACACAATTAAAGTCCCCAAAGATTCTCTTCTTTTCTTAAATATATCTATAGCTATTTTTATATGTTTAGCTAAAAACTTTAGTGTGCTGATATTTTCTGAATATTATTCAGAGTGGGTGACAGTAGGAAAATTTTGTGCTATAGAAGAACAAATGAAGATGGTCTCAATGGAAATGACTGATCTGAGACATGAAGAATTAGACATTGGAGAAAGGTAATTCAAGTAGATAGATTTGTATAAGTGAAATCACACAAAAAAGTGAATATTGAACACTGACTGTGGTATGCTTACAGTAAGACCTAAGACATAGCATGAGGACAGACAGGAACCAACCCTGAATGGAAGGTAGAATTTGACTTTTAGAATGCAAAGAATGGGGACATAGCAGAAAATCATTAGATGTTAAGAGTGTCATGATCAGATAAACTTTGAGAGAGAGACAGAGATAGATAGATAGATAGATAGATATAGATAGAAGGAGGATACTATAATGCAGAAGATGAATAGAATAAGAAAGATGGAATGTGATGAGAAATAGTTGGCAATAAAAGAGGATTTTTCTTCATTTAAGAAATGTATAAGATATTTCTTAAATTAAGACATGTGATTTGTTGATGTTTTTGCTATTTGGATATTAGGGATGAAGAAGAAGCAGGAAATTAAATAAATTTGATTATCTACTTAAAAATTATTTTTTAATCTTTAGCACAATCTTAAAAATAGATATTATTATCTTCATGAGAGAAGATTCTGAATCTAAGAGAGTTTAGGTAAATCGCTCTTGTCTATATTGCTTATAAATACTGAAGCTCTTGAATCCTGATTTATCAGTCTGCAGACCTGGTGTCAAATATTGCTACAGAGATAACTTGGATTCGGAGGTCATGAAGATTTCTTAACCAATATGAGAAGAAGAGAGACATGTTTGACAATGTTGGAAGGAGGAGGATATATAATTCTGTAAGTAAATTCCAATAGTTAACACTTACAAGGGATAGCCACAATATATCCAGCAATGTATTAATAATATGAAAAATAGAGGCATTTACAGCTGGATTTTTTTCCAGACAGCCCTTGTGCATACCTAACAAAGTTTCTGTAAACTTTTTTTGCACCTTTTGAAAGCAGGTTGAAGCCTAATTAATGTTCCCTTTTATAGAGTTGAAATAGTAGGAAATGGAAGGGTAGGAAGAGTATAAAGGGATTAGGTTTATTTACTCCTCTGAAATAAACTGTCCTCATTATATGAGTTATTGTTGTAAGTTTATAGTTTATTACAGATCTTCTACTAATTTTTTTTATAACACTTAACTTACCAAATATCAGGAATTATTGTCTTCTAAATCAAGCCACTGTGAATAAATACACACTCAAAAATTTTTAAGAAAATGGTAGACTGTTAAACTAAGTTGACAAAATATATGTAGGTATTTTTTTAATTCCTCACATTTAACTCTAATAATATACCAGAAGTTATAATTACACACACTGCTTTGGGCTATATCAGATAAAGTAAAATTATTTTACTATTTAGCTTGAAGCTGATCATTTATTTTTTAGGATCTATAACTTACTACATAAAAGAGTTCAATATTTATAATACTCATAAGTAATAATGAGGCTTATTCCACTTCCCATCCCACATTTTTTGCCAGGTTAAAAAATGTTTTATTTAAAAAGCATTTGCTCTAGAAGAAAGTGCACATTCGCAGCTTTTGCCAGGGTAATTAATGTCATTGCACTTAAATGCATCAACAAGTTCAAATGGATAGAGCTTATGCTGTAAAAAAAATGGAACATTTTTTATTATCAGCTACTTTCTTTAGTGAAAAGAACCAAAGAGTTATGAGTTGAATGTTCACATATAAATGTATTTATTAAGGGACAGGGCTCAATTTCAAATGGATCTTTTGCTTGGGATATAAGCAAATAAAAAGATAAAAGTGACACCAAGATTTGTGATGGATCTCTTCTTTGATTAATGTGTTAGACTTAGGACTTCTATTAAAATGATAATAGTTTCTGGTTAGAAAAGGTGGTGATTTAATTTTTTTGGGGGGAGAGGGTAGTTCTCTGGCTAGGAATTGAATCCAGGCCATGGTGTTGATTTCATTTTTTAATAACATTTACTTATAATTTTAAAAAAAGGCAAACTATAGCTCAACATATTTGAGCACATTTTAAATCAGCTGTAAGTTGTAACAACCTAGCACAATTTTAAAGTTCTACCTCCCTCCAATATTTTGTTTATTTGCTTGTAGTATACCATTATAATAGTTACATAGGTAGCATTTGATAATTCAACATTTTATGTTACATTATATTTTCTCACAATTCTAAACATTCTTTATATATTTTAAATTTCTTGGTACCATATTTAATAAAAGAAGCAATGTATTTTGGAGAGAAAAAACAACTAGGTTATATGTTAAGCAAAGTTGTGGAATTTTTTGTTGTTGTTTTAACCTATTTCCTATTGGCCCTGAGAATACCCACTGGAGGTGCTTGCAGCTGCAGGGTTTACTCCGTAATAACTCAGGGATTACAGTCCTAACCTTCCCCCCAAAGTTTGCCATGAAATATCTCACTTTTACTATTATTCTCACTTTGTTCTAGTATATAGATAGTCTTTGGAGACAAATTACATAATTCTACTGGGGTGCCAAAAATATAGATACACACTTTGAGCGATGTTATCTGTGCATTATTTTTTGAAGTTGAATTGAATTACAGTAGCAATGTGTAGTATGACGTTCACTCAAAAGACAGTGTTAATGAAATGAATGCTAGCATCACCATGTGACAGGCAGGACAGTAAAAAATGGTGGAAGCAAGATTGCCATTCAAGGAGTGCAAGACCATTTTGAAGTGGTATTTGAAATTTGACAGTGTTCTTTGAGTTCCCCCCACATTCTCCTTACTTAATATGCTTTGACTTCTACCTATAAGGGACCTTAAAAAATGTGAAAACTGGCTACACTGGCAGTACTTTGGCATGCACGGTGACACAAGTGGACACTTTGGTTAACATTGCTCAAGCAGTAGTTCGCCGTAATCAGAAGTGTGTGGAGACGGATGGTGACCACTTTGAGCACCTCTTCTAATTGCAAATGTCAAATGTGACTTGTATTCTTCTTTTGTTATTGGTATATATTGAGTACAATTTTAATATTTTTTTTTACTTTCTTAGAATATCTATACATTTTTTGGCAACCTCTATATTTATGGCATTCTGTTTTTAGTAGTGGTATTTCTATTTATAGAATATAGTAACTCTCAATTGCTGAAAATGTCAAATCCTAGAAAATATGGCATTGCTACACATGAAAAAAGTTATTAATTGATGATTATCATATACATTTTTGCTACATTAGGATTAGAGAAAAGTTCTGTGTAGAAATAGCTCCAAGAAAAGTTTTTATATTTTATTTTCACATTGAAAACCAGCCAGGTTTGCTTATCTCAAAGAGTATATTTATATAAAATTAAATGAACATGGCAGCCAGTTGTACATTTTTTTTCCTAAACAAAAATGGGTTACAATAGTTTTACTAAATGAAACCACTTTAATCCAATGGCTAGCTAAACTTTATGGTTATAACTGGTTTCTCTTGGTTTGTCAGAGCAATGACTAATGCTGGAACTTGGGCCTAGTAAGGACAACCTTGTTCAAGCTTCATATTAATTTCACTCAGAATTCCCATGAAATCTTAAAAGTTTTAGCCCAAAGTCGTTTTCCCCCCAACTATTTTCAACATATGACCCTTTCAATTATAAGACAACTTATAGAAGGTAAGCTTGAGCACATGCTTTTGTGTTTGCCTAAGAGAACGAATATGCATTATTCTTGGAAATTTCTTTTGAGTATCTACAGAAATAGATTTAGTTTCCAAATATATGTGTAATCATAAAGGACTTCACATGTCTGACACACACATATGCAAGCACACACCACTTGCTCCTCCATGAACCCTTTCCACTCACATATCCCACCTTTGTGTGTGCGTGTGAGTGACTCTCACTTGCACTTTTTTGTCTAACTTACTTGGGAAAGTCCACGTTGTTGGGGTCTATCTATCTTCTCAGCACATTTCAGTAACCTAATACAAGGTTCAAGAAACAGTGGCCCAGATGAAATTTGCAGATGGAGATTTCTCATTAAATCTCCTCATTTAAATTCATTTTTAAATTTTATATCATTTTATATTCATTAAGATTCTGTAATATATTAGACCCAGGTGACCAACTTAATATAATTTCTAGTGCCATAACAATGACCCCCCACACATACATTGTCATCAACTGTGTTCCCAAACTCCTCAATTCTCTCATGTCATTTTCTAAAACAGATGGTCACACTCGAGGAGTACTGATATTCATTATTCATTCTAGACAGGCTAGCAGCGCATCCTCTAAATACTTAGTATTTTTCAAGGTAACATGGGAAATGCAAAGATGATAAAATTCCTGACCTTATGGGACATAGAATTTAATTGAGAAAGCAGGACATATTGACAGGAACATTTACATAAACAAATAGGTCAATCAGGTAAAGTGTTAGTTCTACAAAAAAAAAAAAAGAAAAAGAGAGAAGAAAGAAAAGAATTCCAGATATTCGCACACACACAAAATCATTTTATGCATTCTAGTGAGAAAAGTATCTAAGAGTTGGTTTGATCCCCTTTAATATTCAACACTCCATTATGGATGATGTAGAAATACCACGTATCTGGATCATTCATTAACTTTATATATCAGTGGTTGCCTAACTGTGAGGAATTACTATATTTTTCAGATACTTATTGTTGTCCCTCAGCTTATTCATTTGCTGCACTGCAAGCTTGCAAATTCACTTCTAGAATATAGTCACTCCTTGTGTAAATGTTTTGGTCAATGATGGACTACATATATGATGGCGGTTCCATAAAATCATGATGGAGCTGAAAACTGCCTATCCCTAGCCATGTCGCGCCATCCTAACATCATAGCACAAAGGCTGGAAAATCAGTATGACTGTGGTTAAGATGAAAACTAACCTGGGTGTGGAGGAGAATGACCCTGAGGAGCTCCTAGAGGTCGTTCCTGAGGAATTGACTGATGAGGAGTTCTTGGACCTGAAACAGGCATGCATAGCTAAATAAGAGAAAAGGAACTGCTCGAGAAGAATAAGAAGAACCCCCAAGAAAATTCACCATGGAAGATTTAGCAGAAGCTTTTGCAGACTTTAATAAGGTCCTTAAAAAGTTCAAAAATATGAATCTTCATGCCAAAAAATTGCATTAATAGAGAGGAATGTTCATGTTTATTAATATCCACTTCAGCCAATCTATGATTAAAACAAATAGAACAAACAAAAAAAATAAGCATACTGCTATAAATATATTTCTAAAATAAGCGATACCTTCCCAAGAAGAGACTCAGGCAGATCCTTCTGGGCATATTCCAGAGGAAGACATTGTCATAGGAGATGACAGCTCCATGCATTACTGCCCCTGAAGACCTTCCAGTGAGATGAGATATGCAGGCGGAAGACAGTGATACTGATGATCCTGACCCTGTGTAAGCTTAGGTTAATGTGTGTATTTCTGCCTTAGTTTTCAACAAAAAAAGGTTAAAAGGTAAAACATTTTAAAAATAAAAAAGCTCATAGAATAAGGATATAAAGCAAAATATGTTTGTAAGCTACAAAATGCCTCTTTTAAGCTAAGCATTATTACAAGAGTTTAAAACTTAAAATATTACAAAGTTCATAAAGTAAAAAGTAAGATAAAATTGATTATTGTTGAAAGAAAAAAACATTTTTATAAATTTAGTGTAGCCTAAGTGTACCATATTTATAAAGTCTACAGCAGTGTGCGGTATACCCTAGGCTTTCATCTTCCCTCACAACTCACTCACTGTCTCACCCAGGCCAACTTCCAGTCCTACGAACTCCATTCATGGGGAGTGCCCTATACAGGGGTAACATTTTTAATCTTTTATGCTGTATTCTCCCTGTGTTTAGATATCATTACCCTTATATTACGATTGCCCACAATATTCAGTACAATAACATGCTGTATAGGCTTATAGCCTAGGAGCTACAGACTATACCTCAGGGCCTGGGTGTGTGGTAGGCTGTGCCATCAAGTTTATGCAAGCACACGCGATACTGTTTGCTCAGCAAAGTCACCTAACGGCACATTTCTCAGAGTGTATCTCTGTTGTTAAGCAACAGGTGACTGTAATGGGAAGTACATCTGACTCTTTCTGAGTTTCAAATGGTGGTCTAATTATCATAGTACCCCGCAGTTTGTTTCAAGCCTCCAGCTCCAGCTACTTGCTTAGCTATTGGTTTCCTTGCTTACTCTACATTCCCATTTTTATAAATCTCCAGACCTTCCTTTGATGGGTTTATTCGTATCTTTAATTTGCTCTCAAGTGAGTAGTCTCACCCTGCTCGCTCTGCCTCCACCTGCTTCATTTACTCTGTGGCTTTTCCTCAGAACTTTAACCTACTGAGCTCACTGATTTGATTAACTCTCCATGTATTTCCTACTCTGTGCAGGTTTCTCTTCTTAGGTATTCTGTTCTGAATACTCGAAATGTCTTTGCCTCCTGGATTCTCAGCTCCATTTCCTCAGCTCCTGAATTCCACTTGGTTGTGCCCAGGATCCCCTCCTTGCCCTGCAGTCTGGAGACTCTCCCAGGCAGTGAGTGGGTTGATAATCATATGGGGGGCGGGGAGATGAGATGCTACTTGCACCTACTCAATAGAGGCCAGGAAGTGTTTTAAGCATTCTATAATACACAGGATAGTCCTCCACAACAAGGTAGCTAGCGCCAAATATCAATAGCATGCTGAAGTTCAAAGACTCTAGCATAACCTTAAATAGTCTTTGGAGCAGTAATACACTCATTTTTCCCCTATTTCTGCATATTTTAGTTCCATGAGACGATTTTGTGTTTATTTTCAATTCAATTTCTGTCTATTTTCTGGTACAGCAGAGAGAAAAAGCAAGAGTACTCTGGCAGTGGTTGGGTAAAGATAAGAAAAAGATCTGCAAGCAAGTGGTAACAAGAGGGAAAAATCTGTAAGATAAAAAGATACAGACAATTAAATGTACTGTTACCCCAAGTCACTTTAATAAATCAAATTGAAATTCACTAAATACTGAGCTTTACATTAATTATCGTCTTTTAGCACTCTATGTTGATTCTGCAAAGCCTACAGGAAGTGTTATTCCCATTGTTCAGATGAAGGCACAGAGAATTTAAGTGACTTGCCTTTAGTAATATGATTGATGAATTGAAGAGTTAGAATTTGAACTTACATACGACTTCTATGCCTTCATCTAACACTTCTCAGAAACAAGCTAATGGAAAGCATCGAACTTTCACTGTTGAGTGAAAAGATTTCATTCTACTGTGTCACAACTTAGGTTTGTGTTGCCGGTAGGGGTTGCTCTGCTCTGACCTTAGGAATAATAGGGTAATAGGGACTGGCTGCCAGGAAATCCCAAAGAGTGTTCTTTATCTCAAAAGATAACATGTAATTTTTAGTAGAATATCTCAGAAAAAAATGAACCTCAAGAGGCCAGACTTTTAAAATTTAGGCAAATTACTTGACTTTTCATTTTATATTCATAGTGACAGTCTGAAGAGTCATGGAACTGAAAAGACCTCCATATAACATTAGCAAGAGAGAATTTTTTTTTCAGTTTAGGGCTTTCTAATGCAGAAAATAACATGGTCTTAAGAGTAACAGCTTTTTTTTAGTCTAAATTTGGTGATTATTTAAAAATAAATTAATAATCAGAATGAACACAAAAGAATCATATATTATCTGTTTGGATTGTGACATCAGTATCCTTTTTTTTTTCTTATAAAATAGTAGCAGTTGAGGGTTATAGAGTTAAGATACAGTCTGAGAGTGTCTTGCCTGCTTGCCTGGTTTTATCTCATGGCCCTCAGGTTCCTCATATTTATTTTCAGACCGACTCCTTCTTGACACCATCTGTAGTAATGAGGTGTCCAGGTCATTCTTAAGAGCTTCACAACCAGGCCCTGCAAAGTCTAATCTTATGTAAGGCCTTGTAATTAACAAATTAATGAGAAATATTTTTCTTGCCCTTCAAATATACTCTATAAACCCCTGCCTACTTTGTGAATTAATGAGGACAGCTCTGGAGACCTGCAACATTGGGTACCAACGCCTTTAACTTGAGTGCCATCTTTGTTTAAACTTTTTTGTCCTTTGTTGTCTGTGTTCGGGAATAGTGGGGCAAAGAATATCATTTTCTTCTTCTTATTTTGAAAGAAGATACTTTCATATTAGAATAAATCACTCCTCAAATACAGGAGACTGATGTTTAATGATTTCACACGTGCTATGCAGTAAGCAATGATGACAGTGCCAAATATGAAACTGTGTCATTTTAGTTAAAACAGTATCACAATATTAAGAAAGACCAAACCCAAATAAAGCAGCAAACAAACAAGAAAACAGAACAATTAACTCTCCTACCAAAGGGTATGGTCTAAGCCTCTGTTGTCATTCACGCAAATGTTGGCTAACATCTACGTTCTTTTCTCTGAGAACAGTCCTCTCTGTCTCTCTCTCTCAAAATTCTCTGGTGTTCTTAGCAAGATGAAATCCTACGCACTGGTGACAAATGGCAAGTATGAAAGTAAATGGTCATTTAAACTCAACCTGATAGTTGCTGTGAAGACATAATTTTATCTACTTGTCCAATGTTTTTATCCATTTGCCTAGGCAAGGAGAAGTGACAGAAGGTCAGTACTGAATGTATAAATTAGTATTTTTTCAAACTTTGTAAACCATCAGTCACAGCAAATATATAACATTGTACCTAAGTGCACTAGTCTATTCTATTTAGTTTTTCTTCCCTTTCCTTCCCGTTCTTTCCCTTTCCTTCCTTTCATTTTCTTTCCTTCTCTTCCCTATTCTATTCTATTCTATTCTATTTTCATCCCATCCCATCTCATCCCATTTAATTCTACTCCATTCTAATTTATTCTATTTTATTTCATGTTTAAAAGTATTCAGGACTTAATGAACTAAATTGATGTTGTAACCCAAGAATGAGACGTAGATTGATGTATACATTTCCCGTTACATTTAAAGCAGCAGTTAAAAGTCAATATCCTCTTTTGTTGGTAGAACCATTTTAAACAGCATTATTAAAATATAATTCACATGCTACAAAATTCACTCATTTTAAGTATACAATTCAATGGTTTTCAGTACATTCTCCGAGTTGTGCAACTACAACCACAATTCAACTTTATAACATGTTCATCATTCTCAAATGAAATTCTGTGCCCATTAACAGTCATTCCTCGTTCAATTGCCTTTCCCCATGCCAAGCCTGGGTAACCACTAATTTAGTTTCATCTCTATAAATTGTTCTCCTCTGGACACACGTATATATTAAATTAAATAATACAAGATGTCCCAAAAAACGTACATACACTTTAACAGCTGATAACTTAACATAATTTTCTCTCCTTTTCAGGTTTAACCAATTTGAAATAATGGATGAAGCCTGTTGAACACAAAATACTTTCTGCGTTCATCAGGCCAGACCTGATGCCACTGGACTTCTTTTTGTGGGGACACATAAAATATAAAGTTTGTGGTACAAAATTGGCAACAGTTGAGGAAATGAAGGCAACCATTGAAGGAGAACGCACACAAATACCCAACGAAATGATTCTTGATATTTGTAATTTTATTGCTTTTTGTTGCCAGCAGTGCCTGGACCAGAACAGTCATTAGCTTGAAAACAGACATTGACAGAAAACAGAAATGATTCACTTCTGTAGATTGTTGTAAATTTTGAAAATAAACTGTATGCTAATAAACAGTGCTTTACTACACTTGATCTTAGCCAAAAGGCCAAGAAATGATAACAGTTACTTTATAATTATTCAAAGTGTGTTTACATTTTCTGGGGACACCCTGTATTAAATTTTGTAAACTGGTTTTTTTATGTAGATTAATATTCTCAAATTATAACCATATTATAGCATGTATCACTGTTTCTATTCTTTTTATTGTTAAGTAATACTCTATTGTACAGATATACCACATTTTGTTTATGCATTCATCAGTAATGGGAAAATGGTTTGTTTTCAATTTTGGATGATTATAAATAATGGTGTATGAACAGACGTGCTTTTTTGTGTGTGTAAATTTATGTTATTTCTTTTAGGTATACACCTAGAAGTGAAATTACTTACAATGTTGCAAGTATGTTTAACATTTTGAACACCTGTCAGACCATTTTGCAACAAGGTTGAAACATTTTTACTCTCATTAGCAAAGTATGAGGGTTCCAGTTTCTCCACATTTTTGTTCCACTTATTATGGACTGTCTTCTTTATTAGAGACACCTGTGTTATTGTAGAGCTGCATATTATCATTGGTTTAATTTAAATTTTCCTATTAACTAATTTTGTTATAAAAGTTTTTGCATATTTTCGTGCATATCCTTGGAGAAATGGCTGTTCAGATTCATAGCTCGTTTTTTAAATGGCTATTTGTCTTTTTATTATTGAGTTTTAAGAGCTTTGCTAGTATTTTCTGACATTCTGTGGATTGTCCTTTTACTTTCTTTAATCAATTGCAGCACAAAGGTGTTTACTTTTGATAAAATTCAATTTATTTACTTTTTCTGTTTCCACTTGTGTTTTTGGTGTCATATCTAAGAAATGATTGCCTAACAAAAGATAACAAAGATTTACTCACATATTTTCTTCCACAAGGTTTATAGTTTTAGCTCTTATATTCATATTTATTATTAATTTGATATAAGTTTTATGGCTAGTGCCCTTTAAAATCAAGTTCACTAACAGGGTCTGATAAATAGGATAGGTTTGTGAGAACATTAAATAACCTATCAGATAACAATAGCAGAAATAAACAGAAGAAAGTAGAGGAAACATGGGTATACACATATAATAAATACATTTTGGTAAGCTATTTAGATAGAGTTAATAAAAGATGATAGTATAAAGCTTATAATTGAGTAAAGAAAATGATTGTCAAGTTGATTTATGATAGTTGAATTTTTCTTATTTCAAAGAGTGAAACTGAGAGGAACGATCAGTGCTTCCCAATAATCAGCACTGACCCCCCTCAAAAATCAGGTAAGTCTTCAAATGATGAGTAGAATGTTCGAATTTGACTGCAATATGTTAAAAAAAATACTCCTTAGCTGTACATAAATTTCTGTCTATGAGCTATTGTTATCGTCAATCCACACTGGCTTTGCAGTTGATCTGGACTGTTCTCCTTTCATCGTATAACACTGGCTTAGCAAATTGGAACTAGCCTACATTTTTAGTACACATTTAAGTAGAAGTCTTCAAACTTAAGAAGTTGAAAATACTCAATTTCAAACATATCAATTAATTCTCACTTTTTGTTAATAGATGGGTTGATAGGTGATAGGAAAACTTCGTATTCTCCTTGTATTGAATTAATCTCCAAAAATGAATTACTCAATGAATTCTTCCCACCCTTCTCATATTCTAACAAAAACAAATGCTGCCTTAGCAAACTGTAAACTGAAGTCATCAGTCCAAATACTGTTGAGGTGGAATAGTCAGTGTCTATCAAACATGATAATCTTTGGAGCAGTGTAGGAGTGACATTGCCTTGTTTGATCATCCCAAACTGTGACCTGATTAAAATGAAAAGCCTAATGAACAGAATCTATGCAACAGCTTCCCTTCATTATTCTCTCCCCACAAAAAAGGCACAGGCAGCATCTGGTGTCAGAAACAAATCATATTCTGATTAAACACTTTTGCAGCCATAAAATTTGCTGTAAACTGGCTCGGAGACATTCATTTTTAAACAGCTGACATTAATGATGTATATATAGAGAGAAAAAAGCTGTATTTTGTCAATCTCAGTATACTATATTTTCTGGTGAAATCTTTTTGAAAGAAAAACTTGTGCATCAAACTTGCTTTTAAGAAAAAAATGCCTCCTCCGGAGTCTGCAATACTCTTGGAGTGGTATTTGCCTCTTTAAGGGCCTGAAGTATGCCATGAGGCGAAGAGCAATTATGTACTATTAGCATATTTTTTGTAACTACTAAACATACAAAAATGCGACCTCATATTTTACTGTACAAAGCTTGATTAATTAACTTGTAAGACAGTTTACTACTAGTGTTTTTAAAATATGCAACAGTTAAGTGCAGAGAGTAAATAAGTGATAGGAATTTTTGGTAGAAGCAAAAGCAAAACAAAACAAAACACTTTATGTATTAGGCACCAATGGACATGTTGAAATAATGCTTGAGATTTTATCTGAAAATGTGGCAGCAATTTCATATTTGCTTAATGGAAATACAATTTTTCAAAAGCATACTAACAGAAAATTAGTTAAAATTATGGTGATAATTGTGGCATATGAGTAACTTGTTTTAATAAACCGACCATGTAATATTACAGAACATAAACAACTCTTACATATGTGTAGGGTTTAGTATAAAATAGGCTATGGAGATTTCTTTATTATTTAATTAGTATCTATCTATACTTACACAGTTTTGATAAAATAAAGTGTATTTTAAAACCCATTATTATTACATACATGCTCTAGAATCCAGTTTTACAAATCATGACATTAAATTTGTCATATAAGGTAACTACAGTTTTGTATAGTAGAACAATTTTAAAATACCCTAAGTTTAGCTTTTAATACATTATGTTTTATTTGTAATCCTATTTTCATTATTCTCAGTTGTATCAGGTCATGTGTCTTATATGGCTAAGAAGAAAGGGGATTTAAGAAATTCTTTATGAAGAATGAAATTGTCGATGCTTGGTATCAGGGAGCCTGGAGGGCATGTAGAGGTGTGTATCATTGTGAAAAAAGCATGAGTTTGGGGGTCATAGAGAACTTAAATCAAGTTTGATTGCCAGCCTTTTGTAGGTCTCTTTTCTTAGACATGTGAGTTCATCTCTTTATATCTTCATTTTCTCATATATCCAATGGAAATAATAATATGCACCTTGTGGAGTTGTTTTAAGGTTTAGTTTTAGCGTAAAATAAATGCCACTTAATCAGTGCTTTTTTTTTTTTTAGTATGTGAATGTGGTATTCATATTTTATAAACTTATATTGTGGCACATGGTCCTAATGATATCTGACAAATGGTATAATATTTGAAATGGCTGTGCCAGAAACTTGGTGATATATATAGCTGTTCCATATATATATAGCTACAGTTCAAAAATCAAATAATATTTCAAATAATTCTGAAAAATAGCTATGGTACAAATGTACTAATAATAATGGTAAAAAAAATCTTCAAAAGTTTTCATTGTTTGTCTTTCGTTACAAATGGATTGTTTAATGAGGTAGAAGTGTTTTTGTACATATAAGCATCCTGGGGGCAGGCAGAACAGGTAGAAAAGATTTACGTTGTTCAGAGAGTAAGAAACACAATCTATCCTTTCTGTCCCCCAACCTGAGATAAAATTTGGGGGAGCGTTGCCAAAGACTCTTGCTTTGCCTTTCAAATCTGGAGCTCACAGGAATTTCTTGGGGGGCCCTAAACCATGGGAGGCCAACAAGAGAGATTTTTTCTGGAGATTTACAATTAATTCTTCCAAGAAGACTATTTTTATTTCTCTTCATGGGTGTGTTAAACTTTGGACTTTCCCATATACACTATTCAGATTTTTCTTTTAGCCTGGATCTTATAAGTGGTTCTTGTATTCCACATATTTATTTTGTTGTTTCATCCTTTAAATTTCTAGTTCTTATTTAAAACTTTATTTCAATGTATTTCAAATATTTGTACATAGTTTTATCTTTTTTATACTATTCCTCTCTTTTATTCTTCTCCCTTTTGGATTCTTTTGTATTATATTATAGTCTTTCTCTTCACATTATTAACTTACGTAGCTCATTAACTCTGTATATCAAATCGTGCTGTAACTCATTCTCTTTTTAATTTGTCTAATTTATTTTTCTTATTCGTATTTATTTTTACTTTTTGTTTTTAAATAATAAGGCCAGTAGAACCCCTGACATGTGTAGGTGCACTAAGAGTTAACACGTGCCTTAAATAAGAAGATGGGTCAATTTTTTTCCTTCCTCCAATTATTTTCAGGCTAGCCTGAGTCTTACACAGTGGTCTTCCAAAGCTAAACCACCAACTTGTAGATGCAGTATTGTACCCTGACCAAAATTCATTCTGAACAATAGGGTCAACTAAACGACTATCCTATAAGCTTTTTTTTTTTTAAGTTTCTGAATTCTCATATATTAAAACACTTAGTTATTTACACAGAGACATGGGATTTGAAAACCATAGTTTCTTCCTCGTGGAGTTACTGAAAGCAGGTCACTACACCGTGGGCTAATGACTTAAAGGCAGATTTCCATTCAGAAAGGATCCCTATAATGTAAGGACACATCACATTTATAATAAACAAGAAATGTCTTTTGAATGATCTAATAGAACTTCTCCTAATGAGTAATAATTACTTTTACTGAATTATAATTAACATTATTTAGGTTAACATTTTATTGTGAGGAACTTGTCAAAACGTGTGCTTAGTGCCCACTGCGGAGAGTTTAGTGGGCCTTCAGCAAAGGCAAGGTATCCGAACGCTTAATCAGTACATCTCTGTGAATCGGAACTTGGTGGTCCAGAGACTGAACTTTGGGAAACGTGCATTGTAATACTGGTCTTTCATCTCTCTTCCCTAATTCTGAGCATCAAGGAGATTTTATCCAGGTCAGAGATTTTGATGTGGAGTTTGTAGAGAATAGATAGCTTGTTAGAGTTGTCTAAGCAAAATGTGTCCTAGATCTCTCCCAGGGGCTGCCATTCAGCTGTATTTGATTCTATTGATCAACAAGTAGTGTTGTTTATCTGTTAGATTCACATATCTCACACCAAGGAGAAGCCCCTGGGGCGGGGGTGGGGTGGGGTGGGGTGGGGGAAACAGTCCCAGTCCAGATTATCTGTGAGTAAAGCTTTGGCAGTGACAATCAATGCTGGCATCCAAAGTCCCAGATCATCATAGGAACAAATTAATACAAATGGTACTTGAAAGACAGAAGTTAAATTGGTAATGTCAATACTAAACACAAGTAGGGTGTCCAGACTTTCTTTATCACTACTGTATTCTTGTCCTAAGAGTCAGAGACTAATCAGCACTACAACCACAAAAATGAAGAAATTTCTATTCTGAAAGCCATGTATCCTAGATGTAAAATAAAGCTTATTATATGAAGAAATTTACCTTTGGAAATGCCACCTTCTGATTCTTGGAGATAAATCTTACTTAAGTTACTTAAGATGTAAGTTTTGGGGACTCTACAAAGTTATTTATGTTTTACTTTCAAGTAATATGATGAGATCTGGGTGACTTTTTCATCTGAATTCGTGAATATGAGTGAATTTTATTTGCATATAATTTTACATGTAGGTGATCTTCAGTGAGGCATGGTTCTTTGGGAATGAGTGATCTTAGCATGTTTCAGCTGTTCCTCACCTAGTGACTGTCACTGAATTACGCTTCATGGTGAAGACTTTGATTATTATCAGATAGCACTATAAGAACCCACATTCGAATTCCATTTCTTTAAGCTTTGAAGGTGTTAATGAGAAATTGTCAATTTATCCCCACAATATGACCCCTAACATATGCAAATATATACTTAGAGTTTAGTCTGAGGAGGGTGCAATTATAACTACTTTTCTAAAACTAAAAGTTAGGAAGATCACATATCTTGTCTTTTTTCTCAAGTGTCTTCCAGAAAGGTCAGAATCAATGTGATATAATTGCTTTTTCTCTTTTTGACTCTGCTCATTTATTATTTTTAAATTTTGCTTGCTCTGTGCTTGGTTTGTTTTGTCTTGATCCAGAAAACTTTAGGTGGGATGAATTGCATTGTTTTAATCAATACTTTTTATTAATTAGTAGCATAGTTTCTCCATTGGTCCAAGTAATGTCTCAAATCTTATTTTTCATTTTTATACACATATTCTGCTTTCCCATATTTTCCCCTTTTTTCAACAAACATCCATTATAACATAGGTGAGATGGTTCTTTCCTTTTATTTTTAGTTTTAGTTTTAGTTGTATAAAATAACATAGTGATTAGACATTTATACACCTTACAAAGTAATAACCCCAACAAGAGTATTACCCACCTGACATAAGGTGGTTATTTTCTAATCTATTTTCTTGCTGTTACTTATAAGTAAATTCCACAAACTATGAATAATAATGTTTAATGTTTGCTTTCAGATGTTACATTAAAAGGTAACCCACCATAATTCTCCTTCAGCAACTACTTTACCAAACATTAGTGTTTTAAAATCTATTCATGTTTTTATTTATGTCAGTTAAGTATTTTTAGCATTTCATCATACTTTTATAAATTTATTACTTTGCTGATGAAGTAAAGGTTTTCATATGCTTTTGCTATTATAAATTGTGAATATCATCTTACATTTATGTGAAAGTCAAAGAATTAGAAATAAAAATATTTTGCTTTATTATTAGCATGTGCTGTTATTGTCTATATAGAAAAACCAAAAGAATATATAAGTAAATTGAAATAAAGATTATTTTTTTAAAACATTTAACAGGGCATCTTAATATGAGATTAATATATATAAAGCAGTAGTATTTTTATCAGTAATTATTATTAGTCTTCTTTTTCTGTTTAAATTCAACTTCTTTATTATTGTTTCAATTTTTATAATTTTTATCTCATAATTCCTTTCTGATACATTGAGAAAAAATACATCAATTTAAATTTGGCTTTGTTTACTGTTTACTGTTCAGTACAACTATTGACTATTTTAAAAATTAAAATATATTTTTTTATATTCAAGTTCTTCAGGAAGTTTGTCTATTTATTTATTTACTTACTTATTGGTAACACTTCCTGCTGATGTTCCATTGATTACATTTCTCTTTCTGAAATCATTAGTTTCATTCAGTATGACTCCAGCTGTTCTGTTATCTCTTCCCTTGGAGATAATGCTTTCTGCTTGCTTTTAATTTCTTTGGGCTCTGGTGTTACTTGGATGTCTGATAGTCCTTCTTTTCACTAATGTTTATGGTTAAGAAATCCTACAGTACTGTTGGCTACTGCTCATCTCTTTAAGTCCTCTCCCAGTTTTCACCAAATGTCCAGGCTACCATTCTAGTCCCATATCAAAGCTCATTTGCCCACTGTCTCTTATGTGTCCATAACCCCTGTTGCTCCTAGGTATCTCCTTTTACCTTTGGGCATTTGCACATTTTCCCTTTCTATCCTCTACATATATTGATGGGAGAAGTGAAACAACAAATTGAACAATTTTCTGTTTGTGTTTTAATTTAGGAAGGATCAGTTGTGGGGTGACCATATGGTTTATCATCAAACAATTCTTTGAGTGAAAAGGTAAAAATGTGACACTATCGTGAACATATGGTGTCCTTTAATCCTACTTGGAAAAAGATTGACTATCAAAAGTTTTAATAAGCTTGTAAAGGCATAAATTATTCTCTCTAATAACTTCTGTAAGTATCTGTCATATACATTGTAAAGTAATATTTTATATGAAAAAATTTATAAACTTATTAAGTGTGATTTAATTTTATTGCAAACTATACACTAAATAGAATTCAGAAATTACTTTGCCTTTTACATTTTTGCTATCAAGTGGGGTTATTAATGAATAGCTGTAGTGTATCAATGGCATGATGCCATCATAAACTAAATCTGTACTTCAAATTTCTCTCACATTAATTAAACCTACTGAGGAAAATAGTGTTGTTTGTAATGGCAGAAAGTTATTTCCCAATGATTCCTAACGTTAACCAATTAGCTAATTTGCTGGCATGCCTGCTTGAGAAGACTAAGACCAGAAATTAGTATAAGAAATATTAGTATTAGTGTTAGAAATTATTCATTGGAGTTTCAAAAAAACTCATGTTCTCCAAGAGGCTATAAGCTTTTGTTGTAAAATGCTTTGATTCTGATTTAATAAAATTGATGCCTTCTGTTTTGAGGTATACTATGATAGATAGAATAATAACCTCGCCAAGATGTTTATACTTTAATTTCCAGAACCTATAAATATATTACTTTACACAACAAAAGGAGATTTTTTTAGCCTCTGAAAATATTGAGATAGGAAGATAATTATGGATTATATTGATGAGCCCAATATAGTCACAAGGGTGACTTTCTTTATAGTCTTTATAAAGGGAGGCAGGGGAATCAAATTCAGTAAAGAAGATATAACAATGGAAGCAGAGACCAGAGAGTGACAGAAGATTTGAAAATGCTAAGCTGGTGACCTTGAAGATGAGGGAAAAAAGCATGAGCCCAAGAATGCAGGCATCCTTAATAGCTGGAAAAGATAAGGAAACAAATTTCCCCCTGGATTCTCCAGAAGAAATGAAATGCAACTGGAAACATCTGACACCTTGACCTGAGGGCTTCTGACCACCACAACCATAAGATAATAAATTTGTGTTGTTTTAAGGCATTAAGTGTGTGGTAATTGTTATAGCAGCAGTAGAAAACCAATTCATGTAGCTATTCTTGGAATCCTTTCACTGAATATATCCTCTGTTTATTAGACGCTAATTTTGCTGAATTGTTCTTAGGCTTCTGTCACCTGAAATGAAAACATAATGTCTAGTAGGGGGATTAAATATATATAAATATATCTTATATACTAATATATATTAATTATACTTTATATATTAAATATTCTATATTTAATAAATACAAAATTTGATATGAACATATAATTAATTATATATTAAATATAAATACATAAGTATTCATCAAGTCTGGTGTATTTTGGGAACTTGCTTTATGTCACTATAATTGAATTTAAACTAACCTATGAGGCACCATTTATACTATGACAGATAACTTAATTTTCTCTTGCCATTTCCATTTTTCATTTTTTAATTAAACTTCCAACAGAGGACACATATGGAATATTGATATAACTCCCCAATTTGTTTTCAAATTCTCTGCCTCTTTCCTCTCAATCCTCTTCAGTAACATCTCTGCTCAGAGTCCTAAAGAAGTTCCTAAATTCTCATTGCCTCTCTTGAGGTTGGGAAAACTATGTTCTATTACCACAAATTCTTCCTCATGCAATGGTTTATGGCATCAGTTCAAAACTCTAACTGCTTTACAATTTCCTCATAATATACAAAGCCAGGTTTGGAGAATTCCAAAAATCCTTTATTCTATTAAAGCCAGGCTCTTGTTAATAAAAAGTGTTTTGATTTTTGTTTGTTCTTTCTGACTGAAGACAAAAATACCATCTACTTAGAAATTTTGATGTCCTGTTTGTTCTAAGCTGATCTGGAACCCTCCTCGAAGCAATAAATGCCAGTGGGTAGAGTGTTAGGAATTACAAGAAACAGAGCCTTGATTACTTTCTCAAGAGATCCTGCTATTCGACATCTATTACTCGGCTCAATCACCACCACCCCCAAAAAGCCTTAGCCCCACCCCCTTTTTAATATCCCTTTCATCTGTACTTA
Organism: Lyroderma lyra; assembly: GCA_004026885.1. Classification (NCBI taxonomy): domain Eukaryota; kingdom Metazoa; phylum Chordata; class Mammalia; order Chiroptera; family Megadermatidae; genus Lyroderma; species Lyroderma lyra. The sequence continues at coordinate 32,021 of PVJL010007026.1, forward strand.
CCCTTAAAGACTGAAAAATATAACTGGAGACATATCTCAGGGGCCAGGAAGCTTTAGAGCTTTTTCTCTGCCATTGTTTTGTTCTGGGAAAATCTCTGCTTAAGTTAAGTATGCTGCTATTTTTTTTATAGCTTGAAGATATTGTCTTTTATGATAAGAGCCCTTGTGAATCTGTTTTTGTGCTCTGCAAATAAACATATCAGCAGAAATTTTGTGTTGATACAAAGAACTCATAAAGTCATATCTTAACCTACAACGCCAACTCTTCCTCCCACCAGCACCATCAGCACCAGCATCTTGGTATTTTATTTGTGGTTTTCCGTATAATCAATTTCTCATTCCCAATTGTATGTATAAGTCTCCCTGTTATGGGCTGAGAGTGTGGAAATGACTTCCATAACATTCAGCAGCTTTTTGTCAATCTGTTAGAGTCATTATATATAAATCATGCAGGAGGTACAGAGCCAATTACAGGAATGATAGAAAGATGAAGAGTATTTGTCTACAGAATTGAGTGTAAGAATTACTGAAAGACTCCTAAAATGAAAGTCTCCACCAGACTAGTCTGTGTGGCTCATTAAGATTAAACTGTTACAACAGCTATGTATTACAAGCAGAACACAGATATAAAAGGAGAGCTTCAGTCACAAATGCAATATATGAAGAAAAGGTTAGGCTGTGTAATGCCAAAGATGGTAGCACAGGAGAGTCTTGGATCTCAGGCATGGCACTGGACTACTCGGCGTGTGGTAGAGGAATTAATGAAAGAGAAACATTACATTATCCAGTGGAGAGTAGAGAAACACCAAATTTCAGACATTCAGTTACTCTTAGAGTATTATGAGTTTTATTTTTTTTATTATTTTTTTGTATTATGAGTTTTAATACCACAGGCTACCTTAAAGTTGTGAAAATTCAGTATACTAATTCTAAATTCTTCAAGCTTATCAACTGCAAAAATTTTTATTGTAACATTTCTTAGAGACTGAATCAAAATATATATTAAAACTAATGTTGGTTAGTGTTAGGTCTGGGAAAGAGAGCTGAGCTGTCGGGTATCAGAGTAGCTGATGAAAGCAACAAGCCAAAAATGGAAGTTAATCACTTTAATCACTGACTGTGATGGTATAAGTGGGGGTCTAGAAATGCTGACTCCTCCTCTTCCATTTTCCCCCATGAAATGGTGCACCAGTGGAGGGTCAGGTGAATCAGCACAGATGTGGAGATCATCTCCCTGTCAAAGGAGCCCCAAACAGAAGACTTCGGTAGCTATGAATCCTGCTGATAGATAGGGTAGGTAGGAAGACAGACGTGCGCAGGGTCAGGAGGAACTAGGAGCTCCCCCCGCCGCACACAGGTGGCCCAGTGGCATCAGCCGCACCCTAATGTGAACCCACGGGAGCGAATAGTTAGGACAAAGACTTGGGCTGATCCAAACACACCAAGATGGAGATGTGAAAAACAAGGAGAAAAACAGGAAAAAGGGAGAAGGAGGATCACCCAATCTGCAGGATAAAATGTATGGGATAAAAAGCCAGAGTCACAGAGATGTTGGGCTGCGCTCCCCACCCTCGGGTCAGCCCACTCCCCTCTCAGGGAGTACTTGCTTTGCTGATAAACTTTGCTGTCTGCTCCTCACTAGAGTCTGTCTCTTGACTGAATTCCTTCATCCAAGAAGGAAAGGACCGAGGACAATCGCCATTTCTGGTGACACTGAGATGGGAGGTGAAATGAGGGGAGTGGTCTAGGAGTGGAGAAGTACAGGTACTGAGTCAGAGTGGGCAAAAGTGTCTTCAAGGTTTTCTTCTCTCTCCTCAACTCCCATAAGGATATCTCAGCAGAGGTTCCTGAACAAGACCTTGGCTCAAGCCTTCAAGTAAAGAGGACTTGGAATGAAGGCCCAGAACTCGAAATTCGAACATGTGTGCAGAATCTATTCAGAGGTTCTTTTGATGACAAATATTTGAATGAAATTTGTCATCTACATCTACCCTCCAAATGTTTTCTATATTTGGATTTGAGGAATTTTGTAAACATTGCTGATGTTTCAAATTTATTGTGATCTCCATTAAAATCAATATTTTAATTACATTTATTATTACTGAAACTGATGCCTCATTTCAAGCACCATTATAGGCAATATGCTAAATGTTGCCTAAAGTATATGCAAGAGAGGAACATTAAATATTAAATGAATACACATACTGTCTATATTTGCCTTTGTGTCATTCACATGAACACCCTTCAAGCAGGACAGTCAAGGACAATGGTTTATTAGTTTAGGCTACAAACTGTAAAGATTAGAACTGACAGAGATCCAAGGCTCAATAGAGGACATTTCCTCTATACTGAGTTTTGACTTCAGTTGTGACTTAGCTCTGAGGATTTTATTTAAACAATGGGAGTGAAAGTATTATAACCAAGGACTCTTTTACTTGTCATAAATCACCAGAACCTATTTTTAAAAAGAAAATTATAGGGAAAAACACATTGTGAACAAGTGGCATTTGTTAAAGAAGATACATTAACATTGAAGCAAAGTTCATGGCTTGTACTGATATACTATTGGTCTTTGAAAAATGTACCTTAGTGAGTAAGCACTATTTTGGGGGGGATCAAAAGCTAAAACAGTTTTCCTTTTTTTTTTTAGTTTATATTTAACAAAGTATTGCTAAATTTTGAAAGATCTCTGCTATGCAAAAATCTCAAGGAATGTACAGTTTGAAATATCCAGTTTTCTAAATAATTGCAAATCGATGTCTAACTAGGCTAACTATAAAAGATGTGTGTTTCAATTATTTAAGCTGGGATTACTTTTCTTTTTTGCAGAAATAGGATCTCTCATTGTTGTGTGACTCCAGGTCCTATTGGGATGTGCAGCATAAGCAGTTATGCAAGTCCTGGGTTTGTGGATTTTGCAGGTTTCCCAATTCCTTGATTGCTCGTGGGTGTCATTTCTCAGGCAATCAAACAACCTGCATGAAGCATTGCCCCTTTCATAGAGGTTATAAATCTGAAAACCAGATTTCCAAACCTGTCAGAAGTGTGTGTAAAATAAGAATACCTATTTTCTGAGTGAAGGCTTGAGGGAATCCTCTATGACTAAGTGACACTATTTTGACTACCTAGAGGTCATTTTTGCTTTCCTTTGTCATATTTGTTAGACAGGTGAAGCTATTGGTATTTGAATTCTAGCCAGGAGGGATGCTACTATATTTCTTTAGATTGCCTTTTTTATTTCACATTGAGAGGAAAGATTTTAAATGCCACGAGATAGTGAGAAACAGGTGAGGAATTCAGTTTCCAATGTTGGCATCTGATTTTTACCACCTTCTAAGAAAGAGATTCCAGACTCTTTGGGATTGCTAGAATTATCGAGAAAGAATTTCGAACAGTACATTTTTATGCGTGGTTCCTCTCAGTTTCTCTAGGGACAGAGCCTAGGCATCAGATGTTTTCAGAATTTCCAGGTAATTATAACAATCAGGAGATTGAAAATCACTGGTCTAAGGCAAGATAATTATACTCTTCAAAATCAAGTTTTAAATCTATATAACAAAAATGTTTAATTACATAATAGTTTTCAATATTTGGGGAGGGGTGCAAATCTTAATTCATTATTCAAACAAAATCTTACACTTGTGGAAGTGAACAAAGATCAATGAAATGAGAAAAAGCAAAAGCTATTTATTTGAGCTTGTTAGACAGCAAGGGAGTCAATGGCCTTCACTTGAATTTTGGCAGATAATCAAAGGCAGGCAGAGGAGTAGAAAATCTTTATAGTGGAAAGAGGGAGGCTTCAGGTGTGCCCTGACTGAAGGCTGCTGGCTCGGAGAAGTTGTAGGTGGGCTCACTAGGAGGAGCATCCTGTGTGGTGGGGTAGGGGTGCATTTGGCTTTTCTTTGGTTGATCCTAAGTTGGAAAATGTTAGGCTAACTATTAGTTATTAATCAAGTCCGGGCCATTTGGGGCCAATTTTTGTACAAGTTATTGTTTAACTTCCTAGATTGTTACTAGAAATAGCAGCATAGCTTTTTATGATTCTAATTTATAGTAGGCTGGCTTCCTGGATTGTTTATTGTAAATAAGGAAGTTGGTTTTCTGAGAAGGTTGCTGTATGTTGTGGGTCAAAGTTCTACTTTTATATGTGATCTGGCCATTATCCCTTTGTATACGTAGTCTCTTTTGTTTAAAATCCAAGTTCCTGTCACTTAAGTTTTTTTTTTAAAGAAAGAAAGCGGGGGAAATGGGGCTTAAATCTTGCCTCATGTTATGGTAGAATCTACTAGACTTAGTGTGGTAATTACATTGTAAGGCATATAAATGCTGAATTGCATTATTGCACATCTAAAACTAATATAATATTGTACACTAACTATACTTAAATAAAAAAATAATAATAGTAAGATGTATTTCCCACCTCAACTCCCATTAATCATCTCCTTCCTCTCTATCTGGGGCAAAAATAATCTTGTCTGAAGCCTACCTCCTGCGTGTCAGCAGGCTGCTTGTCTGCATTTGCCTAGGTCATAGATGTAGTTTCACCATCTTTGAAACGTGCTTTCAATTTCCCCATGTTGGATTAACTCTTTCTTCACTCTCCTCTAACATAAAGATAGCAATTAGTATGAAGTTGTTATTGAACTTTTACAGATTGCAGAGGTGGTGTAGGCATTATTTTAGCAAAATAAATTTTAAAAATTTAATTACATGAGTTTTAAAATGCACTGGCAATCTCCAACACAAGGACATTTCTATTGGTCAGCCTCTGAGCTTCTACTGGGTACAATATTGCAGAGTGAGCTCTCCAGGGCTATACATCGACTACTCATATGTTTTCCTGCGCACCCCGGAGTCACTCCCACTGTCATACTGGCCACATTCTGTCTCACAGGTTTAGCAGTAGGAAGCTGCACATGTCTCTTGTATTATAATGTAGTATATTTTGCACATTTGGTGTAAAATTCTCTCATTTAAATCAAGTTAGAAAAGCCATTACTTTAGCAACCAAAATGGTTTGCTAATATATTTTCCGAAATGAGCAACTTCCACTTCTAAGGTAATTATTACAACTCCTTTTCATCATAAAAAGAAATGTAGTTTATTTTCTTTTCTCATATTTTCCTCCACTTATTTATTTATTTATTATTTTTCTGTAAAATGAGGAGTTTCCTTAAATGATCTGCCAGGTCCCTTTCAGATTTGTAAATTTTATTCTCAACGTACGCGTTCTGCTATAGTGTAACTAGACCTAAGGTATAAAGAGCTACTATGAATAGTATTGTGTATAACTACTCTGGGTTAAAGTTTTTTCTTTAATGTTTACTTTTACAGCATTAGCAACTATTATCACATCAATAATAAATTATTGTTACCATCCTCACATTGACATTGTCTCATGGTAAGAAGTAAAAGCCTACTACCAATGAAATATCTACAAATTTTGTCCATCTACCCACGGGCTCCTGTTGACTCACACTTGGGCTTTTGCATGTGTTATTTTCTTTTATTTTTTAATTCCTATCTGTCACACCTTACCCTTTGGCAGCATCAGCTTGTTCTCTATCCCCATGAGTCTGTTTCTGTTTGGTTGTATTTACTTATTATATTTATCTATTTATTTTTTAGATTCTACTTAAAAGTGAAATGATATGGTATTTGCCTTTCTTTGTCTTTCTTATTTCACTTGACATAATAACCTCTAGGTTCATCCATGTTGTCATAAATGGAAAGATTTCATTCTTTTTTATTTCCAAAGAATATTCCTTTGTGTTCATATATGTGTGTGTGTGTGTGTATGTGTGTGTGTGTGTGTACTCACGAGTGTGCACATATCTCATCTTCTTATCCATTTATTTATTGATGGACATCTCAGTTTCTTCCATATCTGGGCTATTACTAATAATGCTGCAATAAACATAGGGGTGCATCTACCTTTTTTAATTAGTAATTTTATTTTCTTCAGATATATATGCAGTAGGTAAATTGCTGGACCATATGGCAGCTCTATTTTCAATCTTTTGAGAAATCTCTATACTGTTTTCTATAGCGGCTACAAATGTAGTTTATTTACTTTTCCCATATTTTCTTCTTTACTTATAAAATTTAAATCTCATATGTACAAGATAAAATCACAAACTATAGGTGAAACAGAATAGATCACAGGTGGGGAAGCCTTCTCTGGATAGCGTAAGGTATTATGATTCTTATTGCAAATGGTCTCAATCACAACTCTTCAAATGTACCATTGAACTATAATGCAGCCACAGATAATATGTAAACAAATGGGTACAGCTGTGTTCCAAAAATTTTTTATTTACAAAACTTACAGGTGGCTAGATTTAGCTGACAGATCATAGTCGATCAACACACTAGATAGACTCCCTAGAGCCAAGTCAATGATCTGTCACTTCTTTCAAGGTTACTCTTTCTCATTTATTTAGTTGCCCCTGGAAGTTTTCCCTGAGCTTATATTGATTCCAAGGAGAAGAGTTTGGAAAAGCACATTAATAAGTTTAATACAGAAAAAAAAAATTAAATTTTCAAAATCACATAATTTGGATAAAAAGATTGTCCAAGACCAAAAGTACTTTTAGGTTGTGTATTTCATAAGTCTAAATTAAAATTGGTGAAAATAAAACTTTCTATATAGCTTTTTCCAGGAGAATAGAAGTTTTCTTATTGTAGAGCTATACATGAATTTTTTTTTTTTTTTTTTTTTTGGCCCTTAGGACTGCAAGCCTCTTAAAAGTAGATATTTATCTTTCTTTTACTGATGCCAAGCATAATAAATTGTACAGAAATAAGGGTTATTCTATATAGAAAAAGTAAAAAATTCTAATCTTTCCTTGTTTTAAGGTTGTCAGCATTTTATCTGAATTATCAGGTTAGACTCTGATAAGAAATGCAATTAAGATTCATTTGAAACTCCACTTCCTCTTAAATCATTGACTTTCAGAGGAAAGACAATTGCTTGGCTAATTAAATCTTAAGTACCTTAGAAGTATTCTGTGTCTAGAAAACAGTCCAGAAATCATTGAAAAAAAAATTGGTTATATAGCCAATTAGGTGCACCAAATTTGCTGAATAACAACTCCAAATTTTATCTTGTTTTCCTTTGAAACAAGAGCTTGGCTGCTGTGGTGCCAATTTGATTTCCGTGATCATCTCCCAGACTTTCCTTCAAAGGACCTTGCTCATGATTGACTAGAGACTCAAGCTGATTTAACAGTTTGTTGTGGTTTTTTTTTTTCCTTACTGCACATAGATTAATTTATTCAAACCTGGAGTGATGGTTTGTGGCTGGAACCAGGAATCCTGTTGCAGTGGGCGGGGGTGCTCTTACATTTGTGGTGGGTAGCTTCGGAAATAGCTCCCAACCATCCCTGCCTCCTTGTAGTCATACTTTATATAATCAATGCCACCCTTTGAGTGTGCTCTATACCTAAAGACTTATTTCTAACAAGTAGAATTTAGCAAAAATAATGAGATTTCACTTCTAAGATTAGGTTATGCTATGTGGACCAGGGGTGTCCAATCTTTTGGCTTCCCTGGGCTACACTGGAGGAAGAATTATCATGGGACACACATAAAATATACCAACACTAAAGATAGCTGATGAGCTCAGAGAAAAAAAAAGGTCTCAAAAACAACCTAATTCCCAATGTGATGATATTAGAAGGTGAGGATCTGGGAAGCAATTAGGCCATCAGGGCAGAGTCCTCATGAATGAAATTAGTAAGTTTATACAGGAGATCCTACAGAGCTCTCTCATCCCTTCCACCCCGTGAGGACATAGCAAGACGTGTCTCCACGAACCAGGGAGCAAACCCTCACCAGACTCCGAATCTCTAGTGCCTTGTTCTAGGACTTCCCAGACTCCAGAACTGTGAAAAATAAATGCTCATCCTTTAAACCACCCCATCTATGGCGTTTGGTTTTAGCAACCTGAATAGAGAACGGCAAGTTACAGGATTGAAGCTTTCTAGCTCTCTCTCACTCTCTTTCCCTCATTCTGAAGAAAACAAGCTGCTAAGTTATGAGCTGTCCTGTGGAGAGGCTCACACAGAAAGAAACTGGGGGCTTTTCTACTAAGTTATAATGAAAGCACCGTGACGATAAAGCTTGTGTCAATCTTGCTTTCCGCCAAACTCCCAATGCTTACCATAGAGACAGACCTTAAACGTATATTGGGCTGGGCTGGGAGTCACAGCTACCAACAACCTGTCCCCAGAGATTTAAAGGTTTTCGTCTGTAAGAAACAACCTAGAACCTGTTACGTTCTAAATTTATTCCTGAAATGACTCAAACTGCCTTTTTCCTTCTGTTCATTCTCGTGTTTCTACCTCATTCTTTCCATTCTAGCCCTCCATTCATTGTGTACTCGGTGATGAGAATTCTATAATCTTTCAGGGCAGGAGGCAATTTATCTGAGTCTCCATTTCCCAGGGTGGCTTGGGATGGCTCTGCCCCCAGCCATAACCCTATCTCAGCGCTTTCCACCCAGTCAGGTTGGGGGTGGGGGGAAAGAAAGGGCTCAGTACAGTGTCTGGCATAGAGCAGATATGTAATCCGTGTTAAGTAAGAAAATGGTATATGCATTATTTATGAAATTTATACTTTCAACCTTAAATGCATACTGGTCATCAAAACCAGGTGATTAATAGCAAAATATTCAGGATAAATAAACAAGAAAGTAAGCTACAATCAATTTGAATAACATGAGCCCATTTTAAAAATATTTCATATGTCCTGAGAAAAAGAGGAGAAGGATATACATAAAAAATCTTAGTATACGCGCTGCCTTGGATCCCCTGCCGGCTTGCGCGTGGTGCCACCAGAGGTGGCGGGTTGGGGGACTTGTCAGGTGCAGGGGCAGGGCATGTGCTGGTGCATAACGGGGGCTGCCTGCTCCCCTCCTGCGGCCTTTTTAACTGCAAGCGACAGGGTGGCACCCAGCTGCCTGGGGAGGGTTTGGGGGCAGGGAGTGTCTGTGGAACACACACACACACACATCTTAGTATTAATTTCTGAGTGGCAGAAGTGACAGGTAATTTATATTTTCCTTATAATTTTCTGTATTCTATAGATGATACATAATCAAAGGAAATCTCCAAAATCAGTTTAGTGAGCTTGTATCTGGAATCCTAAAGGCTTGTTATTTTTGTAATCATATCATTATGTCAAAGGCAATGAGTTCAAAATGAGCAGTTTTAACTAGGCCTAATAGACGATTAAAGATTTGCCTGAAACAAACCTTCCTTGCTGGAAAATTCACTTTCTATCCCATGTTTTGCTTTGGTTAGAGCTAAATAGAGGAGGGGCTTTCCCTTCTCCAATTGGTAACAGTCTCAAGAATGAAAACAAAGAAAAAGAAATAGATCCCTGGGCACAGATGCATGAGAGCACAGAAAGGTTGCAGGGGCTTAGACCAGGAGTTGGCTTTCCCCTGACTGAGAACAGGATCCAAACTGGCTCGGATGCCAGACTTAGCCCTCAGTTCCCGGGTGGGAGGTGACAGTTTCTTGGCTTGAGAGGAATGTGGTCTAGCCACAAAATCTACCTGGCATCCAGCTGTTCATTTTAACAAGACTCTTATTGGTGGACTGGCCCAGAGAGTGACATTGGAGAATGGATTGGAAATATGAAGCAGGACATCAAGAATGGTCCTGAGACCTAGGGTGTGGATGGTCCTGATTCTAGGGCGGAAGAGCTATGAGAACTGGGACTGATCATTTACCTCTAAGGGCTGGACGATGTGATGTCCAAGGTCCTCTTCTGAGCTATCACTCTCACTCAGTGATTTCCTGGCTTTAGTCTTGAATAACTTATCTGGACATGAGCCTGGAAAAATCAGTCTACTCATGTCTTGTCACCATGACCCAGGTGTGTCACATATGCCATGCATGTGATTCCTCTTTCACTTTTATACCTCCAAATATATATCTATTTTTACTGGATGAAAGAGGATCTACATGAAGAATCATCCTCTCCATTCCTTAAACTTCTCCATTTTGCCTTAGCTTTTCAAACCAACCATGTGAGGCTCCATCCAAGTAAGATGGTCTAGGTTTGATTTTTCATGATCCTTGCTTGATGTATACTTTCTTGACGTCTATAAATGATTCTGTACCTAAAGATCTTTAATGGCTTTTAAAAACATTAAATCTAATACTTTTACAACTACTTCTAGGTGGAGAAAAACCATTTCTAAAGAAATGTGTGTTGACATTTGATGACTAGAAGGAATTTCCAGTTGGTCTCAGTTGTAAGGAAAACAGCCCCTACTCAAATGCCTTCACACTGCTCTCTGTGCAAAATGAACTGTTTCAAGAAAGATCTGCTTGTTTGTTTTCCTGCATCAGAAAAATTAGGAAAGTGCTGAATTTTTAGGAGGAAGGCTCAGAGCTTTATCAAAGTAGAAAAAACAGACCTACCTTGTAACTTAGTTTGAGAAAAGCTGATGAAACCCTTCAGGTATCTAATAGCTGAGTTTGTCCTTGGTCAATAAGAAAGAATTGCCAAAGACCTGGACGGAAGGTGCTGGATGGTGGGAAGGGCACACGTGACACCATTTGGAATGAGATGACAAGAGAAAGCTGATCAATGGTCATGAAATGGAGTGACAGAGAGGTCAGTAGGTGGGGGTACTGGGGGTCTAGGTGACAGAGGGTAGCCAAATTGGGGGAAAGTGTACAATTAGAAAAGCAGAAAGAGCTGCAGGAAGATTATGTGAGCATATGCATGAGCAATGGACTTCCGGAAAAAGCTGCTCATACCTACATGTTCCTTAGAGAACTAGAAGCAGAAGGACTGACAAGCTGAGTTGGAAGACAAGGAATTTATCTCATTTGTATGAAATTCACATCTGTTCAAGATGGTGATTTTGTTGATCTTTCCTTAACCCCAAAACTTTTCAACCTTTTGAAAAATATATTGTAACTCCTTCTCTCATTTGTTGTATGACGATATTAAAAATAACTTAAGGACAAAAAAGAGGTATATTGGGAATATGTATCTTTATCAATGAATGTACTCATATATTCCATTGTTAAACTGTTACATCTTCATGATTTCAATGTGCCTACCCTTACCAGCCCTCATCACCCAACTGTAGAAAAATCAATCACGGACAAATGTTAATTATATCAAAAGAAGTGTAACTAGCCTTTGAGTGAGACTCTGAGGAATGTGTTGCTCTTCAGGTTTATTTTGAAACATTAATCGTGACAAAGAAATGAGATGAAGTTCCATGGGAAATTACATATTTATCACTTCCTCAGAAAATCCCTACAAAGGGCAATTGCAGCTTCAGGACAACAAATGATTCAAATCCATCCACTCTCACTCTGTAGAAAAGAGCGCGGATTCTTTGTCAGACCGACCGGGGCCTTCGTTCAGTTTTCTGCATAGAGTATCCTGACTCGGGGGAAGTTTCTTAACCTTTCTGAACTGTTATTTCTTCTTCTATATGGTGATAATAAAAATACTTTTCCCATAAAATTGTCAAACGTTTAAGGGCGACAACAATAGTAAAGTTCAATGTACAGAATTCATAGCAAGCATTTAATCAGGGGTAAGCAGTGTGCTGTCCCTGCCGGTGTAACTGTTATCTGTACCCCATCGTGATCATCGTTAAAGAAGGAAATACACCTTATCCTTGTTTCTAACTTCCGGAAGAGGTGTTGTCCCACTGTCTCTCCACATTCAGGGAACTGGAATAATTTATTGTTAGGTTGTAGATGGTGACCAAAGGGTACATGATCCCGGGATCAGGGAGACATACCATTTATTAGAGAAAGAAGGGCAGCCTCTTTCATCACACCTCAGGTCCCAAACGGTAGTGTGACAGAAGCTGAGTGTCATGTGTGCATGCGGTGGTTGCATCCTGGAAGGGAACCTTGGCATCAGGAGTCTCTGAACTTATATGTAGCTGCCAGCACATTAGTGCTGCTTGGCTCTGGAGAGAGCGTGCTTACCATTCTGAAATAAAGCAAATGTCCGTGGGAAGGGGAAAAAGAGAACATATATTTATCACCATGAAAATTCCCTGGGAGGATATGTTTAAATCCCTCTGGAGGATGATATGATTTCTAACTTCCAAGGCTGTTTGTTAGTCAAACATATCCTTTATAGGGATGGCCTTGGACATTCTGCTACATGTAAAATCCATGAAGAATTGTCCTCTAACAAATATTTATTGGGAAATTGAGGAAGAATCATTTACCGTATTGGGCTCAGCCCTGCCTCTTTCCTCAGTGGCTTTTTCTAGTGGAAACCTTGAAACTCTAGAGAAAATTCCAGTTGGGAGAGATAATGAGTGTGCCTAAGTAGGGTTCAAACAACAGGTCCCATTGTCTCTCACACAAAGTGGCATCATGTATTTTATTAATGATCAGTCCTATGGTGGATATCGTGTACCTTCTCTCATGTCTCTGCTTTCTTATACAATTTTTTAGGAATTTGTCAGGAAAGAAGGGTAGTAGTTCTTAAAAGTGTCCTAAAAGATTATACCAATTGCCATTATTATAATCCTGTATGACTGTTCATATTGTAGCAGCAAGTTACTGAGGCAACTAATTTTGTTTAATGTGACTTATTTTAAAAGACATGGAAGCATTGCTAGTCTAGAAAACATTCAATCCCAAATCAAGAGAATAAAAGATTACATCATATAAATCAGTAAGTTTCCAATGTTTAAAATTTTGTTTATGTGTTATTTCAACTAATTTTTAGAGGGTGGTGATTTTAAAAAAGGTTTTCATTCAATAACTCTCCTATTAATGTTTGAATCCATTTTGTTTCCTTAATTAACTATTTCTAGTCATCTGCATTGCTGCAAGGCATATTATTAAAGCAAATACTTAAGTAACCTTGCCTTTTGTGTGGAGACAGGGAAGGTCTCTCTGGACATGTAATAATTAAGCTGAAAATTAAAACATAACTAGGAATTGGTCAAGCTGGTAGGGGTAGAGTGAGGAGAAGGTTATAAGCGAAATAAATGCAAAAGTACAAGCCCCGGAGTGGAAATGATGTGTACCTGAGAAAAGGCCTATGTGGCAGAACTTTTGGCAGTGGGAGCAAGAGGGCATTAAAGTGAGGCTAGAGAAGGAAGCAGGAGCCAAACACTATAAGGACTCAGAATTCAAGTAGAGAATGGTGTTCTTTATCTTAAGAACCATTAAAATGTCCGAAGGAGAACATTGTGATTATTAGATAATGGATTGCAGGAGAATAGGAATTGGTGAGGTCTGTTAGCAAGCTATGGCAGCTGTACAAGCAGGAAATTGAATTGACCCGGGCAGAGTAGGTGGCAGTACAGAAAGAGGAAAGCAAGTAGATTCCAGATATATTCAGGGGGGAAATGTAAGTATTATTATTATCCAAACTGACTTCTATATCTAACGAGTACCAGTAAATGTTCACCAGTAATGTGATGCCCATCACATACAGAGCATTTTCAATTTAGTTAGGCTTTTGCTTTTTTATAAAGCCAAGAAAAGACTGCATAGTACACTATTTCTCAAGGAAAGTGTAAGCTCAGACTAAATCACACGAAACAGATAACTAATTCAGAAACAATGATTGTTTAGACAATTATTGTAAATCTACACTTTTGCTGGTTAACAGATATAAAAGGCAGGGTATTTATTTTGATATGGATAATATTTCCTGGGGAGAAAAAAACAATAAAAATGTGTCTAAAAGTCATAAATTTGGATAACACTCAACACTATAGGGGACACCATTTTAATAACGCAAATAATATCCATATGACTCCTCCATCAGCTAACAGTTGCTGGGAAAGGACTCAGGGCTTTCTAGCATTGAGTCCAATTAAGTCATAAAATCCTGACTTACTAAATTAGTCAGTGGCCCACATTTCAAAGCATCTTGAATAATTACTCACTCTTAATGGAGAAGTTCAAATTTTAAAGACATTTGAGCTATTTAGGTGTCATTCATCCTTACATTTAGAGTTCCTATTAGGAGTGATGTGGTTGTGATAAATGTATTATAAATTGATTCTGCAAGGACAATTTCTAATACTTCCTCTGAAGCTCCAGAAACCATGTGTCTATTGCTTGACAAAGTGAGGCTTCAGATAATAAAATTTTAAGAAGCAAAAAAAAAAGTGTATCTATACACACATATATATGTGTGTGTGTATATATATATGTGTGTATGTATATATATATATGTGTATGTATATATATATATTTATGTATATATATATAAAATGTGAAAAAATTTATTTTGATGTGTTTAGTCAAAAATACTTTGAGCACCCACTTTGTATCTGGCATGATGCTAGGTGCTGTGAATATTGGAATTTAAGAAATGTATGGTTTATAGGTAAATAGAAATATTTTTCAAAATTATAATAATGGTTCTGGGACTAAATTAGAAATATGCTGATGATACAGTGATGGAACAAAGATAGAAGGAGTCAACAAAGGGTTATGTATATTTGGGGTAGAAAGAAAATTCATTTGAGTTGAGTATTATAATAAGTAGATATTAATTAACCATGAAAGAGAATAGGGATATTTTTAAGACAGAGAAATCAGCATATGCAAAAGCATAATATTGTGAACCAGTGCATACTTTCAGAGGAAAATGCAATTTGGGCTGGATTATAAATTATGTGAAGCATGCAACAATATTTCAGGCTAGAAGAAGGAAGAGGCAAAATCAGGAAAGACTCTACAAACCATCCTAAAAATACAGACTCACTGAAGGGTCAGAAACTCAAATGCACTCAGATGTCAGCAGGAAAGGTGAGTGTCAGGCAATAAGCAATAGAAAACTTGTAAGTTCTATATTGAACTTGGTGAATAAGTCCCCTAACTGAGCACATTCAAATCTAATATTCTTAAAACATGGAAGAGTACCAAACAGAATGTATCTGAAGAATGAATACACAAAGGAATTTAAACTTCTAAGTGATCATAAGAGCAAGGATAATTTAATAAACAATTTCAATATTGACAGTGATGTGGTCAGATTTATTTTAAAATAATCATTCTGGCTATAATGTGCGGAAGGAAGAGGAGTGATGTGTCTATGGAAGACTAAAATTATATATATATATATATATATATATATATATATATATATATATTCCTTACCATAATAAATTGTTACAATAATTTAGAAAATATAAGGTAGTAAGTTGGACTAAAGTAGATCAATGAAGATAACAAGTGGATATTTTCAAGAGTTATTTAGAAAGCAAAAGAATTGGTAATAATATGGTGGGATGTAGTGGTGGAGAGGAAAGAATTAAGAAAACTTCTTGTTTTACAGCTAGAATTACAGTCACAAAGAGTATTGTGTGCTCAAATGGACGATACTAGGTTAGAATATTTGGGAAGAAAAACAATGCTAAAAGTTAAGTGGTTTAAATCAACACCAAATGCACTCAGATGAAGATTAGAAAGTCAAATTTTAATTAACTCTCTTTTTGTATGTTTAATATTTAAGTGGTATCTAGTATGTCTAAAGAGTTGTATTTAAGGGTGCAGCATATGGAAATGAGGACTGAATGAGGAAACTTAAATTTGAAGTTAATGGAATGAAAATCAGTTGATGAGCCTTTGCTTCCCTGGGACTTTAACAGAGAGCGGTCACAAAAAAGGCCACCTTTAATAATGAACACTGAAGAGAGCTACGGTGAGAAAGAACTAACAGGGCCAGGACACACCGTTGCATTGAAATGGTGGTTAAGTCAAGACTGGAAGGAAACCAAGAAACCATGGTTTCTACCAAAAAGGGTATTCATATTATCAAATGTTTAAGAGCACACGTGACACAGACTGAAAAGTGTCCCCGTGCTTAGTAACAAGTAGGTTATGGAAGACTCTAGCACGTTTAGTCGTCCGC
This sequence comes from Lyroderma lyra, assembly GCA_004026885.1. Lineage (NCBI taxonomy): Eukaryota > Metazoa > Chordata > Mammalia > Chiroptera > Megadermatidae > Lyroderma > Lyroderma lyra. The sequence continues at coordinate 47,906 of PVJL010007026.1, forward strand.
AAGTGTTAGGGAAGTAAGCCAAATTGTAATTCAAATGCGAATGACAGGTATGAAAAAGCAGGTGGCAAATATAAACATGTCATGAAAGACATTTGAATGGAAAAGCAAATTAAGACAGAAGCAGGAAAATGTATTAACAGAAGGCTTTGCAAACAGAAGATCAACATTAATGGGAAGGAAGATTTGCACAAAGAAAACCTGTATTCATATATTGCCTTTAAAAAAAAAAAATCCATCTGCTCCTCTTAAGAAATAGTGACCATTTCGAACTACTCATTGAGACACTCACTTAATCTAAAAGCCACCCTTGTGGAGACTCTTTTCTCATCATCCCAACACCCAAAATGCACTCAAATAAATGGGAGGGTGTAGGAGGTTTATTTTTTAAAAAAAACTGTGTAACCAATATATAAGCTACAGCACGTAGGAAAACATTGTCAAAGTTTAGGTGGTTTAAATCAGCACTGAATGTCCAAAGCTGATGTTTCAAAAGTCAAATTTTAATTAAAATCCTTATGGATTTGTGACAATTTTAATTATTATTGTCATTTTACACTTAACTAAATAAATCTCACTCTATTCAAGCAGAATGGGGCCTTAACTCTCCTGGAATAATGCATACAGCCTATGCAATTCATTATAAAGCAGTTTCTCACTGAGAGCTTAGAAGTGTCAGAATTTATGAACATCCAAGCCCATTTGATTTGATTTTTTTCTCTGGAGCATGTTTGCTAATGCACAAATATTATTCATTAATGTGCTAAGGGGTGTTTGCCAAAGCTGTGCTGTGGAATAGCAGAAGGGTCATCAGTCTTCCCTGGCTCAGAACGCTGATGGAGAAAAGTCCTCTAAAGAATTGTGATGGTATAGAACAGCCCTAATAAATAAAACACATTTTACTGCTTCTGGTAATGTGCATGGGAAAATAATTAAATCTATATCTTTTCCATTAATTTATTTGGAAGATAATTATCTCTAATGGAACTGGTTGAGAAATTTGAGTGAGTATGCATAATCGTTAACTTTTAAATTCATGTTATTTGTTTTCATCATGAAGAAAAGATGAAATATTTATTCCAAACTCTTTGGCACTTCATCATATTACTCAGCGCTCAGGAAATAACCATTTCTTACTCTAGAAGATAAAATATATTTATCATGTAAAGGAAGTCCAGAAGTTGTCAGTTTAGGGCTGGCACAGCAGTTCCATGTCATCTGAGACCCAGGTCCCTCTTTTATTCCTGCTCTGACTTCTTGAGAATGTTGTACCATGAGTTCAGGGTTAAAACAGCTGCCACTGCTCCAGCCATCACATGCACATCACAAGTAGCAGGAAGTAGAAAAAGGAAGTAGTGTCCAATTCAATTTACAGTTTATTGAAATACCACATAATTGATAAAATGGGCTCAAATTATACTACACAGCTCATAAATTCATACAAGATAAAGACAACTGTATAACCATCACCCAGATAAAGTATCAGCACTTTCTAGAAGTCCTCATCATGACCCTTCCCATCATTATGCCCCCTCAGTGATAACTATTATTCTACCAGGCTGCCAAACAAATGTATACGCATTTAAAGCAATGTTATTATTTATGTGATGCTTTTCGAAGTTGGATTGAATTACAGTAGCAATGTGTAGTATGATAGTCACTCAAAAGATGTCAGTAATCAAATGAATGCTAGCGTCACCATGCAACAGGCAGGACAATCAGGGAAAATAGAGGAAGCATGGCTGTCATTCGAGGAGTGCAAGGCCATTTTGAAGTGGTATTTGATATTCAAGAACATTGTTTGAGTTTCTTCCATGTTCTCCTGACTTAACACCCTTTGATTTCTATCTATGGGGGACCTTAAATGATGGGGTGTATCATAGAAACCTGGCTACACTCGCCGTACTTCAGGGAGAAATTGAAATGGCATGAGCAGCAATACAAGTGGACACTTCAGTCGGTATTGCTCAAATTATAGTTCCCCCTAATCAGAAGTGTGTGGACACTAATGGCAACTACTTTGAACACCCCTTGTAATTGCAGAAGTCAAATGTGACTTGTATTCATCTTTCATTATCGATATATTGAGTATTACCATTTTAATACAGTTTTTTTTTTCCTTTCTTCAAATATGTATACTTTTTTTGGCACTCTGTACATTTTAATGTAAGTTGGTGCTTTGGAACTTTCATAAATAGAATCATAGAGCATTTTTGGGTATCTACTTTGTTTTTCTTAATATTAAGTTTGTGAGATATGGTCATTGTTGCTTTTAGCAATAGTTTCTTAATAATACGTAGCATCACATTGTAAGAATATCACCATTTATTGATCGATTCTACTGTTGACTAACAATGGGTGGTTATTACAATAAGTAATGTTGTAACATTCTTTTATGTGTCTCTTTTTGAACATATGTGTACATTTCTATTGGATATATACTTAAGAGTGGGAAGGTTTAGCTCTAGGAAATATTACTAAGCAGCTTCAATAGATATTGCACATATTACATCACTTCGCTCAGTGTTGGGCATTTTGGTTGTGCCATAGCCCCAGTAAGACTTCATCAACTCTTAGCAATTTTGATAGGTTTTGCACTCTGGTTTTAACTTATATTTTTTCTAGTTTCTAAGGTTAAGTACATTTTATATATTTAATAGTTATTTAATATCTCCTGTTGAAAAGTACGTCTTAAAGTCTTTTTTTTTTAATTTTCTTTTAGCAGTCTGTACTTTTAACAGTCTGTAGAAGTCAATAGATTTGTAAAAGTCCTTGAAATATACTGGATGTGTCCCATTGTGACATGTACGTAATAAAAATATCCATTCTCCCTTTGCGGCTTGAATTTTCATTCTCTTAATGTTTTCTTTTATGAACATAAGTTTAGTTTTAGTAAAGTTTACTTGATAGATATTTTCCTATGTAGTTAGTACTGTTTTGTGTGTCATTTAAGAAATCTTTGCCTTCTCCAAAAGCATGTTATCCTGTTTCTGTCTTACTAATTGTTTTATCATTTATATTTAGATTGTAATCAATCTGGAGTGATTTTTATCTATCATGGGAGGTAAGGGTAAAGATTCACTTTATTTTTTGTTTCCATATAGAAATTCTAACGCCCAAGCATTGTTTATTAAAACACCATCATTTTCCCTATACAATGCTATGTTATACAGCAAGTAACCTATGTTGTAAGTAAATGTCTGTGTCGTTTCTGGGCTCTCCTGCACTGCCCCACCTCCCCCACCATTTCTTCAGTCTACTAGTGTTTTATGTACCAATATCATACAGTTTTAATTACTGCAGCTATATGATTTCTGGTAGAGTAAGGAGTCCAGCCTTGCTCCTTCCTCTTTTAGGGTTTTTTTTTTCTTTAGCTGTTCTTAGCTCATTTTTATTGCCATGTTTTAAAATAAGCTTTTCAATATCCAGAAATGATGTAGGGATTTTGACTGACTACGTTTTATTTACAGATAAATCTGTGGGACATTAACATTTTTATAATTTGAGCCTTCCAATCTGTGAAAGAGCATTTCCCTTCATGTATTTAAGTTTTCTTTGTTTAAACTATTAGGTTTTTGGCTATATTTTTGTGGCTGATTTTGTTTTTTTTTTTTTTCTTCGACGTCAATGCCTCATACTTTTCACTGGAAAATTAGTGAGTTTTGTTTCTTATAATATTGTAAATACATCATTTAAAATTAAATTTTCTGTTTGTGAATGATATATAGTACTACATATATATATTCTCTATTTTAACAATGTATCTAATGACTTTTCAATGTTCTCATACTAATTTATTTGGATTTTTTTGTATGTACTATTATATAATTTATAAATGTAGTTTTATATATCTTATTCCAATTATTTCTTTTATATTCTTTTTTTTCTTTTTAAAATTTTATTGTACTGATCTAAGATCTTAAATTCAAGGTGTATAGATGTGTTCAGTGTCTTTCACTTATTCCCAATTTCAGAGAAAAGTTTTTGACACCTCATCTTTAAATTTTAAGTTTGCTGTCAATTTTTCATATGTGCTGTTAAACAAATTAAAGAATTTTATTTCTTAATTTCATTTGAGAACAGTAGCTATTTTAACTGGATATTTAAATTTATCAAAACTTATTCTTTATGAATTAAGATAGGTTAATATAGTAAATCACACTGCTTAATTTTCTACTGTTAAACACATCTAAAATATCTCAAAATAATTTCTCATTTTTGCAAGTCTTTGATTTGCCTCTCATTTGCCTTTTTCTTAAAATGTAACCTTTCAAAAGTCCCAACAGAGAGGTTAGGGTGTTTAATAGGGTCCCCTTTTCTGTGTAGATCTTGAACTCTATTTTTTGCCTCTTCCTTACTATGAAAAAGAATAAGCAATTCTGTTTTAGCAGTTTTCTATTTAGCTTTCTAGCTCATTTATCTGCCAGCAGATGCCACAGGGAGGAAACAACAGACACTGGCTTCATTTGCTGTTCCTTCTCATTAGCATCCTTGCTCCTCATTTCTTGGCTTCCATGCAGACACAACCTTTAATTCTTGCCATGAGATTGGCGAAAGCTCTGCTCTGTCTTCCTTGCTTCCACCTGAGCTTGTATCTTTAACACATTGGCCAAGAAATATTTAATGTCCCTGGAGAGAAAGTGACTGACAAAATATTGGGTCACTTTTCCGGATTTTTCTCTTTGAGTTCTTGGTTTCTTCAGTTCTGGTTGCCATAGCAGCTCACTTGTGCCATCAAACTTTATTATTATTATTATTATTTTAATTCTGGCTTTTCTAACTTCCTGAAGGGAAATTTGATCTGCTACTACATCTCCATTGTAATCCAAAGATCTCCTTGGCACAGTGATTCTCTGAATCTCTTAGTCTACTTTACACACTCTTCACCATATCATTAGCCTCCTTTTTACAATTTTTTATTTTTTAAAAAGTAATTTTGCTCTTTTGGGGAAGACATATCAGTTTTATTGATATTTTTAAAATTGAGGTTAGTTGCACATAGTAAAATTTATTATTGTACTCACATTGCTGTGCAACCATCACGACCATTCATCGCCAGAACCTTTTCATCTTCCTAAACTGATACTCTGTATCCGTTCAAAATGAAATCTCCCAATTCATTCACTCCTAGACAACTACTAATTTACCTTCTGTCACTATGAATTAGACTATCCTAGGTACCTCATGTAAGCAGAATCAACAGTATCTGTTCTTATGAATGACTACTTTCATTTAATGTTATATTTTCAATGTAACCCATGTCTAATATATTTTCTAAGCTATTTTCTGTCCTGGTCCACTAAAGTTTCTGAAATGATACAAGTCACATACTAGATATCCAGGTAATTTAAATACTTATTACTAGTTGCCAATAAAAATCTATTTATACATTTGTAAATATTCCTCACTAATCTTTTATGAGATGATGTAAAGATAGATCTAAAGAATCTGTCATATCATGAATATTATTAATATAATAGAAATTATTAATTATACTATGACCAAACCAAATTCCAGATTTTCTTTTTATTCTGGCTATTGACCTGTTTGTAGTTTTCTCTACTTCCTCATTTGAAATCAGTTTCAAGAAGCCTAAATAAAGGACAATTGAGCATCCAAATTAAGCACACAAGTAATTGCACATGCAGCTAACTACTTTTGTTGTTGATGGAGTAAGTGGCCAATCTTGCTGATATCTGTATAATGCAAGCTCAAGCAGGCAATTATGAATGCAATATCTTCCATAATACACTTTTCTAGACATATCAAATTATTTTCACAAGTAATAATAGCATGGTATACAAACATTTCTTTCTTGGAAATAAAATCAAAACTTAGTAAAGAATATATTCTATTGACCCTCGGGTTAACATTCTATTACTGTTAAAAGTAATGAAGTATCAGGTTATTAGACAACATTTCATTGTGAGATTTGGTTGGACAGACAGAAAAATGTTATAGATAGATACAGATGTAGATGTAGAAGTAAATATGAATATAGAAATAGACATACATGTAAATGATACAGATAGATGCAGCTATAAAAATAGATAGATGAGTAGACAGATGATAGATGGATAGATAGATAGATAGATAGATAGATAGATAGATAGATAGAAACAGAGACAGAGATAGATGTATATCCCCCCTGCATAGGAAGATCAATAGTATCAGAGTTACAGTGAGTTGAGTGATATAGAACCATGAATTTTATTTTTGCATTATTTCAAGCCATTGTAGTAGTCAGGATCTGGAAACCACCTTACCAAACCCGCTACACACACACACACACACACACACACACACACACACACACTGAACAGATATGTCCTAAGTAGCAACTTAGTGGTCTCTTTCCAAAACAAACTTGTCTTTTAAAATAGGATTGAAAGTTCGTTCAAAGTAAAGTAGCAAGAACCAAATGGTAGAGTTATGTGTTTTTCAGAATAATCACAACTTTTTAACAATCCAGATTATAATTAAAAATAAAAGAAGAGGTAATTTTTCTTTGGAGATAAGAGACATTTCATATTACATTAAAAATGTCATTCTCTAACTCTAAATTAGTTTTCTTAAACATTCTGGTTTTTCTAAATTTGTGAGTTTTTCAGACCAAAAAGTTATTCAGTATTATTTTGATATTATGTCACTTAATAGTTATAAGGTTGTAGGAAGCCTTTTTTTCCCATGAACTACTATTTCTTCATCTATAAAACATAAAATAATGCTGTCTAACTTTCAAAGAATTTTAAAGGGTTAGAAGCATCATATAGAAAGTCTACCACAAAGCCTAGATATAATTGTTACATTATAACTTGTCGTTACTATTGTTATAATTCTTTAAGTAAGTTTTCTCTTTTTATTTATCCCACATTTTAATTTTTTGCATGAGGAGAGAGTCTTTTCCAATTCATTCCTTCCCTGCTTCATCATCCCCAGAGGTATCTCTCTTATATAATATATTAAAAGGGAATAATTAAATAACTCTGCTGTAGGCACACTTGTAAAATGGCTCTCAATAATTTTTACCTCCTAGTATTCACTCCCCATGTAACCCTTTCCTCTTGAAGACAGGCAAGACCTAGTGACCGTCTTTTAATGCATTGAGTGTGTTCAAGTTATGAGATGTCACTTTCTAGATTAAGTTACAAAAGACTATTAAATGCATCTTGCCCTTCTCTCTCCTTCCTTCTGGTTTACTCATTCTGATAAAATCAGCTGCCATTCTGAGAGCTTCTCTATGGAATACCCCAAATGGCAAAGAACTGAAGGAAGCTTCTGACCAACAACTCATGAGAAACATCGGTCTAACAAATTGTAAAAATCTAAACCCTGCCAACAATCACTTGACTGCACTTGAAAGTGAACTCATCCTCAGCTGAGCCTTAAGGTGACTGCAGCGTCTGCCAACACTTTGACTCAACTTTGTAAGAGATGCAGAGCCAGATGTCCTGAAGCAGATTCCTAATTAAAAACAAACAAACAAACAACAAAAAAAGAAAACCGTGAGAGAATAAATGTTTGTAAGTGTTTGAGTAAGCCACTTAGTTTGGGAGTGATTTGTCATGCAGAAATAAAAAACTGATGCAAAATTATTCCCAACACTTTTATTTCCCAAACAATTTGTAATGATCCTTCTCCAGGGTATTTTAAAAATACATTTAAAAAATACATTAGTTTCTGGGGTTGAAGACATGTCTTCTTATTTACAAATGACTTCTTATAGTTATTTTTCTCTCCACTTTCATATGTTAGAAAGTAGTAGTTTTCTTCAGAGTAGATGCCAAATGAGAAAAAATATGTACTATAATGCTGGAGTAAAAACCTAAAATCCTGTATTTTATTTAATTATATTGTAAAGTAGTCAGAAAACAATTTTGAGCATTGAATTTTTTGAAAAGCAACATGAAAGAAACAAATAAGAATAAAATATTGTTCTGCTTCCAAAGTGGTTACAATCTAGTTAGGAAAATAAAACATACAGATCCAAAGCCTACCACTACTCCAAAGCAAATGGGTTGCACAGACAGTAAATTATCTAGAAAGAAAGAGAAAAAAAGTAGCTTTGGAAGAGGGGGCAGAACATCTTCTAGTACTCCAAAATGATGAGAATTTTTAAGTAGACCAATTTTCAGTCTGTACTTTACCAATACTAGTGCCTGGCCCCCTTGATAATTTGTTTCATTATTGTTATCTTCAACAGTATGGATAGCATTTCATTTTACTTATGAATCTAGAGAATGACATACAAAGGTTAAATAGCTCCCCCACCACTACAGGCATTATTTGAATTAAAATGAAAATTGTGAAACTCTGAAGTAAATAAATAAATACAGTCAGCCAATTAATTTTTCAAATTAGCTAAAAAAGAAACAAAATGATCAACATTTCTCTCTCATATTGCTTATTTGTTATGACATTAACACAATGTCAAAAATTAAACTTTGTTTTAAAATCATTTCATTTCAGTTTTTTATAAATTATGTTGTATCCTATTTCCATTTTAAATTCCTAAAGACGTATACACAGTCTTATTAAATAGGTATCTTTATTAGTGGTAATGATGTTAGTAGGAAATGATTTTTTAACAATTATAAAGGCATAAATGCTCTAAGAGAAAATAATACCCAAAGAAATATGAAGAAAGCAAGGAACATGAGTAGGAAATCACAGAAGTAAAGAAGTATGACATTTTAAAAAAGAAATAAATAATTAATAAAGGCAAATTCAAGTCTCATAAAGACTTAGAAATGCTCACTGTATTTTAAAATTTCAAGGCTTTTTGTGGTATTAATGGGGAATAACTTTAGTAGACTCATGGGCAGAAGCTGGAATACAATGTGAGGTGACAATGAAAACAGACCACTCTTGACAAGTTTAGATGAAGGGCACAGGAGTGATTTGGTTATTGGAGGAGGACTTAGATGCAGGGAAAGACAATTTTCTAGGATGTTTGCAAATTGGAGATCTAAAGCAAGATTTAGGAAATGGAGCCAGGCGCTCTAGGTAGAGAGGGGTATTTGCCTTTGAATAGGAGAGAGACAACATCTTCTGAGAATGAAAAAAGCAACTCAAAAATAGAAAATGTGCTGTTGTCCAGAGAGGCCTTGTGTTTTAGAAAAATACTAAAAATACTACCTGATTGCTTCAATTTTATCTCCACTGAGTATAAAAAATGTGAGGAAAGAGAGGTTAAGAAGAATAATGGACAGATGTTGGAGAATATGTTGACCAAAAACAAAGGACTTGATTGTCATCTCCATACCTTGGATGGATATCATACAGTTACAGTGGTGTTAATTAGCTTTTGCCCAATTTCTTTTATCAGTACTCAGCATCATTAATATTTTATTAAGTCTTGAACAAGTGATGCTATGAATGTTTGCGATTTCTTGTTTCTACAGCTATATGTGACATTCAACTTTTGGCAGAAAATTAGCTGCATATTTTGGGTTAGTGGACAATTATTTTTGAGTAGAATTATACTATTTCCATCATGTAAAATTAATCATTTGTTTTCATCTTCTGTGGTATAAGCATAAGATGATACAGAAGTAATTGGCAAGTCCTAAAATAAATACCTTACGTGAATTTATTACACCATCATTCCTTTTTTGGGTTGGAGGTGAGAGGGTGTGGTTATCAGTACGCCTTATATAACACTGTCAGTCATGAAAACATTCACTCACCTTTACTTTTTGTCTTTCAGCCTCTTTCTCATATTCATGCTATTTTTTAAAATAAGTTGAACAGAAAAAAATTAAGAGTTATGGACTTGAAAGGAAAAATAAGAGCATTTGAAACCTAGAAATATTCAACCCAAGTATGTTTTAGCTTATGTTGAACATTAGAAGCATTATTTTAATTGAACCAGGAAGTATTTTGAGGTTTTGTTTTTTTAAAGGCAAAGCAAATTGTTTATATATATCACTGGAGGTAAAAAAAACAAGCTTGCAAACTAATTTTAAAAATTCTTTTTTCAAACAACTTGTCTCAATCAGCAAGTGAAGTCAGAGATTATTCTTATAGAGCAACACAATATGTGCAGAAAAGACATCTTGGACCCACAGTTATAAAGTGAGAATTTGAGGTTCTGAGCTAACATTTACTAAAATTTCGGTTTGGGATAAGTCGTTTAAACTCTGAATCAGAATGTCCCAATCATAAAACGAGGACAGGGCCTATTGTCCATGAAGATTGTATGGAAAAAAATAATAATGATGTAACATTTCTGAAAGTGTGTGCTATAATATAAAGTGTTTTAAGATACTGTTTATTTTAGGAGCCCCGTGAGAAAATTCAACCATATAATCATTTAGTTTTCTGCTAGTGTGGAAGCATTTGGTCCCAGGTAATAAAAAATTCAATATAAATATATACAGCCTAATTCATCTGAGACATCATATTTTTATTTTTTTATTATACAAAACAATTTAGAAAGTTCGAAGAACACTGATGGGAAGAAATAAAAAAATAATTCATGAATTTATTTACTTATAATTTAACAACAATGTGGCTTTCTTTTTCAATCTTTCTTCCTATTTATTTTATTCTGGATTTTTTAATGGATATATACGTATACATATATATATATTACCTTCCTTTGTTAAATTTACAAGGAAAATATATTTTCGTGTTACCACAACCCTCATTGACATGAGCTTAAGTGTGTCCATCATGTGGACTTACCATGATTATTGGTTGTCTAGTGTATTTTCCATTTTTTACTATTTTGTAAAATGTACATAAATCTTTGCTGTATTTAGCATTTTTTAATCCCTATGAGACTCACTCCTTAGGATTGTATTACTAGAAAGGTTTAAATGCTATTTTATTTTTACCTCAAACCTTCGATTTCATTTGTTTTCTTTCAAACACAGTATTTTCAGAAGTCAATTGAATGAGTAAATACAGTGCAGTAGACTACATTAATGACCAGAAAACTTCACTTTTTATGAAGGTTCAGACTATGTCTTTCACCTTTGAAATCCCCCTGGTTCCCTGCATAGATTTTCAGACAGAGGTGGCACCTATGATAATATTTGAAGAACAAATTGTTTGTCGGTTTAAAAAGCTGGTTCATTCATTCTCCAAGCTGGAGATGTTGGTGTCTCCATGACTATGTAGAGAAGTGGTGTCTTGCGTTGTCTGCAATGTTATGTCATATAGGTGAGATCATTTCAAGGCTAGTTGGGCAAATGAAATGTAGGCAGAGTACATCCATAAATTAGATAAACAGATGGGCTTTTATTACCAGAAATCATTTGTTCTTGGAGGGGAAATCTAACACTGGTGACTATCATATTCTGACAGCAGAGTGACATTTGGGATTGGAGTCAGAGCTGACCTGGCACATTTCTGAGGGATAGCATCTCTGAAGCAATTATTTATTAATGTAGAAATTTAGTAAATTATTTACCTCAAATCACATTTACTTAGTTATATTACTTATTAAATATGTTATCTTTTTATAAGCAATGAGTACAGGAATTCTCATTGCTGCTAAAACTGATCTTACTTTATAGACAGTTCTCATTTAAATTGGGAGCATTTTATTACAGTGGAACCCATGGGGTAAAGTACAAATCTGATGTGACATCTTGAAACTTAAGAATGGTCTGCAATCCTCAAAATTCTAGATAAGTGATGCAATATAGTTTATATTTGTTCATATTGTGAACAATTTAAGGTAAGAAACTACTTCTCATGTATCTTCCAAACCCTGATGCTAATGTTGTAATCAATTTCTCAAAAACTGCTTGCTGGTGGGTGGGTGGATGGATGGATAGATGGATGAATATCAGACCTAATCATTCTATTTATCTTGAGTTATTGCCAAACTTGTTTCACTTTTTATTTAGTGCCTAAGCTTATTTGAATTCTTAAATCCTAGTAATAAACGGATCATTCTTTAATTTACTTTCCACTCAATAGCTATGTTTTGAATGTCTGCCATGTGCTCAACCCTGCAGATGGACTCAATACAGCAACACTGCCAAAGTTCAATATCTGCTCTAAGATTATAATCTAATAGAGACATGGTGTGCACCACAGAAATCTTACAGAGTGCTACCAAACTACCTATGGTGAATGTCTAATTTGAATGGGGAAGATGGAGGAGTGGGGAAGAGAGACAGACAGCAAGGTAGACAAGGGCTTTGAGAAGTCAGCATAAAGTGTTCAGTGATCATTAAATGAAGATTGTTTTGGGTCTCAGCTATGTGTCAGGCACAATTGATACATCTTAGAGTAGCAGTAATGAACAAAAAAGACACAGTTTCTAGCCTTGCAGACTTTGTCATTTAAAAGGTAAAATTTGCACTCTGGTTGAACTGAAGGATTGGTTTCGATAAGTCAGGCAACGAGTGGCTGGCTTCAGGGTACAAGACTATCAAGTGTCTGTAATAATTGGACAACTGATATATATGTAATTGATAATGCAAAGATCAATCTTTCCAATTTCCTCAACAAAACCTAACTAACCTGAAATAAATCAATCTTGAGAAAAGTCAATTGAGTATTTGCGTCATAATGATCAGGTACAGTATGTCTGACATTTTTCTCAACACTGCCTTGTTAAGCTTTTATGAAGTGACTGTAAACTTTATTTTTCAGATGAGGAAATTAAATTAAGTAATTTTACCAAAATCCCACTGCAAGTAAATGGTTAAGGAGCAATTCAAAATGAGACTAAAAGTTCTGATGTTTCTTGACTACTTACATTTTTAATAAGCCTCTTAAACCAAAAGGAAAAGAGACAAGAAGGTGACAAAAGTTTTGTTCTGACTAGAATCCTGCTTTTCAGCATTTGATTACAGAAAACAAAACACAATAAAATAAAGCAGTGCTAGTGAGAATTTCAGAGAAAATATAGTTAAATACGTCTATAGCTCTAAGAAAGTGTTTATTGCTTCTCTTAATATATATGCTCAACCTGATTTACTCAGCAAAATCTTCTCAGTTTCCTATTAAACCTCCTGTTCTCAGCATAACTCATTACACGCCCTATGCTTACTATAATTTATAGATGTCCAAGTTTCCAGAAAGAGAATGACCTCTGTCAATACTGTATAAATAACACATAAGGTTACTAGGATTTTCAAATCAGAGACATAAAATTCTTTCAGATTTTATATAGCAAGAGTGACAGATCATAGACTTATTTATTAAAGCTGAAATAGTTTGGATAACATAAATGCTACATATTTCTGTAATACCACAATCAGTGCCCAGAGTAAAATTGAAAAAAAAAAAAGCACATTTGAACATTATAAAGAAATATTTCAGCCAGTTTAATGCCAGGAGAAAGTCAATAAGAGTTTAAAACATAATGTGCTACTAAATCGCAGTTACTCTTTGTGGTACCACTAAAACTATGTAGTTTCGTTTATTTGGAAAAACACTGTGATGGTTCCTTTTTTCTTGATTCTGGTACTTACCTTGTAGGGTAGATGCAGAATTGAAGGCTTTAAAAAATATCAATTATTTCAAGGTTTTTGTTTAAGACATCTTTCTCTTCATCAAATGACAAATTTGTCAAACATATAACAAGAACTATGGCTTAGCCCTTTGGACAATAAAACGCTTAAGCTATGAACAGATCATAGAAGGTCAAACCCAGCATGAATCAAATCAGTATAAAAGGGTAGGGTGAAATTTTAAGAACTATATAATAAAAGACTTTGTTTGTATGTTGCCAAGTATGAAAGGTAAAAAGGAAAAATTCTTTTCCTGTACTCATACACCGACACTACCCAGAGTTAACACAGCCCCATAGGTTAAGGGCTCAGTCTCACCAGAATGCCCCCACTTCACATGCTGATCTACAGTCTGGGTGTCCTATATTTCTGCCTAACTGGTTTGTACCAGGGGCTCCCATGACCCCCTCCCTAAGATTCAATAATGTGCTAAGATGGCAGCTCACAGAACTCCGAAAAGTATTTTACTTACCATTACCCATTTATTTCAAAGAATACCACTCAGGAATAGCCAAATGGAAGAGATATACAGGACAAGATATGTGCAAAGGAATGAGGTGCTTCCATCCTCTCAGCCATGTCATCCTCTTAGCAACCTGTATGTGTATACCGACTCCTAGCTCTCTGAACTCCCTCATTTCGAGTTTTATGGAGGTTTCATTAAGTAGGCATGATTGATCAAATCATTGGCAGTTGGTCATTAGCTCAACCCTCAGTCTTTCTCCCTTCCCCAGTGGTCAGGGAGTAGAGCTAAAAATTCTAAACCTCTAATCACATTGTTCTTCCACTGGCAGCCAGCAAAGTCACCTCATTAGTATAAACAAACTCTGGTGTGGTTAAAGGGGCTTATGAATAAAAAAAGATACTCTTCTCACTCCTATCATTAAGGAAATTCCCAGAGACCTATGCCAGAAAGCAGGAACAAGACAGAATATATATTTCTAATTATGTCAGATAGATGACTTAATCATTAATGACTGGGTATAAATGAACTCCAATAACTAGAATGTACATATAATGAATATGAGCTTGTTTGGTTATTTCTAAGAGTGTAACTCAAAATATTCATGGCTTGCAATGAGTATGAGGTTTTTAAAATGAGGAAGAAAATGAAATGCCAAGCAAATAGGGCTAGGGAAAAGGAAAATAAATGTTCACATGGCTAAAAATATTTTGCTGTTGGATATGCATGTTTCATACAAAGAATAAAGAGGAATTACAGAGCTACCCACACATCCCCTTAACTTAATGCATATCATATGGGTAAACATACTGAGAGGTTAATATGTATAAAATGTGTAGGAGAACAGAAAAATATAAATGTGGTTTCCAAACTTAGAAAATGTGAAAATATATTTAAAAAGTAAATAAAAAATTTGTGTGTGTGTGTGTGTGTGTGTGTGTGTGTAGTCTAGAAAAAAATCCAGCCATAAATGCTTCTATTAATATTTTTCATATTACATGCCTGGATACTTTCTGGATAGCCCTCATATATTTATGTCATTGAAATAATTTGAAAGCTTCCTTCATCTCTCACACAGATATGTAATTTATTTTAAAAATTCAAGGAAACAAAAGATAGATAAATTAGGCATCTTATAACACTGAGATTTTGTTTATTTGATAGCAATAGGAAGGAAACATTGAATTACTTAATGTATTTATCTTTCACAAGTAATACCATATTTTAGTTTGTAGTTTGTTAAATTGGTTGTTTTAATTAGCAATGTGTCATATTTAAAAAAAAGGAGTAATTAAATGAAAATAAAAACATTTCAGAGTTCACTAGAGAAAGTAAAGATGGCTATAATTTTTCTCCTAAATTTTCTAAAAATTAATTGTGTAATACATTTTTATTATATAATAATTTAAAAATTCACATAAGCTCAAAAAGAATAGGAATATTCATATTTTTCTTTTACAGATAACCATTAGTACTAGCATTTGGTAAAGTTTCTCCCAGACTTTATTATTATATATTATTTATTACATATATATTTATTACATAAAGAGTTAAATATTTTTGTAAGATCAGGCAGCATACGATTTGTCCACTGGACAATGTTTCTTCTATATTATAAAAGTGTCCTCTAATATCATTTTAAGAGTGTTTAATTATTCTATTTATGAATTAGTAATGAGTTATTTAATTGCTCTAATAAGACAGAGAAATTTAAATAAAATTTTAATGCTTAGAAAAAGCTAAGCAGATAACTTAAATCTCTGAATTAAACAATAGAAGTTTGTGAAAGAACTGGATAATCCAAGTCTAGCCTAGTGGATTGGAAGTGGAATTTAAAATAGAAACAGAAACAAAAATCACAAAATCAGTTAAACCAAGCAAACTCTGGTTAAATGCTGCATTGTCACCCATTACATTAATGAACTAATTGTAAAATTTTAGATTGGTGAAAGACATTTAAGCCAGATTAACAAGAATGTAGAATACCTAGATAACTCAACTTGAACCTAAGTAAGATGCGAAAAGAGATAAATATCTGTTCTTAGCTTATTGAAAATGTAAGAATAAAAACTGTTCTGAGTCTGTTGTGAGTTATATTTTTCAAAGTTGAACAATTAATACTGAAATTTATCTTTTAAAAAGTAATAGTACAAAATATTATTGCATTTTTCTACAAATTAATGGTAAAACCCTCCACCAGAAAAAATATTATGACTGGCTTTATTTTAATATTTGCTATATTGCCATGGTCTAGAATTGAACCCCCAATATCTCTGAGGTATGCCTATATATACATGAACACAAATGATTGGAATAGTTGTCTTCAGAAGGAGGAAAGTTGGCTGGCTAGAAGACTTACTGTATTGTGCCATGTATAATTCACACCTGTGTGTAATGCACACCCATATTTTTGGCCCAAACTTTCAGCGGAAAAAATCTTTTCATTTTTTAATTCAAATTTTCATTTGTTTATAATTAGATACCTGTTTTTTGTATTAAAAGAAGTTAGTGTTCATTTTATAACATATTATGGTACAAGAAACTTTATATAACAAATAATTACAAAACACAAAGATAGATACAAGGTGCATGAAATTGTATGTATAAAAATTTTTATATAAAAAAGGAAAAGCAATTATCATATTCCAGGGTATTATTTTGTCTATAGATGTCTTTATTGATTTCTGGAGTTAAACTTTTAACTCATAAGCATAAATAAAATAATTAAAAACATTTATATAGATACAGAATTAGGAATGAGTGAACACTACCCATGTATTTTTCCCTCACAAATTTGGGCAAAAAAGTGAGCATTATACATGGCAAAATATTGTACTTTTCATCCTTGATGAGGTTAAACAGCATTTGCCTACCTATAGTTTTTTTTAACTGTTTTATATTTGTTATACTTTTGAATCTGCAAGTTCATAACCTTTATTAATTTTGAAAATGTCTCAACCATTTTAGTAGTTTCCTAGGGCTGCTGTAACAAATTTTCACAAACTGGGAGGTTTAAAACAACAGAAATGTATTATCTTCTGGAAGCCAGAAGTCTGAAATCAAGGTATCAAAGGTTGGTTCCTATTGGAGGCTCTGACGGAAAATTTGTCACATGTCCTTATCCCAGCTGAGTAGCATCCCAAAATTCCTGATGTTCTGTGGCTTGGAGATGCATTACTCAATTCTGTTTCTGTCTCCACAGGACCTTCCTCTCTGAGTCTTCCTGTTTTCTGTCTCTTACAAGGACAGCTATCATTGGATTTGTCTTCATCCAGGACAAATCCAATAATTGATGGATTTTTTTCTCGAGATTCTTGTCTTAATTACATCTGCTAAGATTGTTATTCCAAATAAGGTTACTTTTTGAGGTTCTGAGTGGACCCATCTTTGGGGGTGGGGGACACCATTTAACTCACTATAAGTATTAGCCCTCTAAATATTATCTCTTCCCTATTCTATTATTTTCTTCTGAAATTTCAATTAAATGAGCATTAGATCTTTTTGTATTATCTTTTTTTTTTTTTTTTTTTTTGCTTTTTGGTATGTGGGTAGCTCCCTGACTGGGAATCGAACCCAGGCCGCAGCGCTGACAGCGCCAACGCCGAAGCCTTAAGCCACTACACCATCAGGGAACTCCCTGTATTATCTTTGAAGTCTCATAGTCAATCTCATATTCTTTAGTTTTATATCTTCGTGTCTATCTGTGCTATGTTCTGTGTAATTTTTTCAAATATGTACCAGTTAGTTTTTACTATTTATCAAAACACCTTAAGCTTAGAGTGATTAGTTAGCTCAAGATACCCTATATTAGCAGTGTGGTGTGGGCTCAGTTGGTCAATACTTCTCAATGGGCTCAGCTGATCATGGATAAGCTCATTATGTGGCTGCAATCAATTGGAGGGTTAATAAGTGCTGGCTGCTTTGTGATAGCTATGTCTAGAACCATAAGCATAATTGGGATCTCTTCTCACTTAGGTGTCCTCATTCAACATCTTAGCCCAGATTATTTGTGTCATGAAGGCCGAGTTTTAAGAGTATGAACAGAAGTTTCGTAATAGTACTTGAAACCTAGATTTGAAACTAGTGTAATATTGATTCAGTCGTGTTCCATTTACTAGATTGAGTGACAGAGCATACCTTGACATTTGTAAATTTTTAATTTTGATGTCTTTATTTATAGACGTTCCACTAGAATGTATGTTTCACAATTAGATAGTAATAAGGCCCATGTCCAGTCTCATGCTTTAAATTCCATTTTAACACCCTTATTGAGTTATATGGAACATACAACAAACTACATATATTTTAAATGTACAATTCAATAACTTTTACATATGTACTCATTCACTAGAACATCATTATAATCAAAGTCATAAGCATGCCCATCATTTCTGAAAGTTCTTTTGTGTACTCTCCTAATGCCTCCTTCCTGCCTATTCCTGTCTCTTCTGCCCTGTCTTCAAGCAATCAATAATCTGCAGTGTTACTATAGACTATTTTTCATTTTAAAAAATTTTATATAAATGAAATCATACAGAATGTATTCCTATATATCTAAAACATTTTACTTAGTGTAACTGAGATCCATGCAAGTTGTATCTACCACTTCCTTTTTACCTTTTTATTGCTAGTTGTGTACCAAAATTTCTTCATCCATTCACCTGTTGACTTTCAAGTTGTTTCAAGTTTTCAAGGCTAATATTTTTCATGTACATGCATATACGAGTTTCTAGGGACATAAGTTTTTATTTCTCTTAGCTCGATACCTAGGAAAGAAATGATTGGTTGATAAAATTGGTATGTATTTAACTATTTTAAGAAAATATCAAACTGTTTTCCAGAGATTCTATTTTACATTTGACTAGCATACTAATAATGTGTATTGATATATAACTGTGGTTTAATTGCACTTCCATGATCACTAGTCTTATTAAGCATCTTTTTACATGCTTATATTTGTGTACATTTTTTGATAAAGTGTTAAAATATTTTGCACATCTTTTGTGATTTATTTACTTATTAAGTTTGGAGACTTCTCTGTGTACTCAATAAAAATACTTAGACAAAATTTTATTTGCAAATATGAGTTTTTTCCTCTCAGTCTGTGGATTGTATTTTCACAAGCTTATAAGTAACTTTTGAAGATCAGAAATTTTTAATTTGATGAAATCAAATGTAATTTTTTTTGTGGGCCATGATTTTGGTGTTATAATTAAACATATTTTCCTAACTCAAGGTCACAAACATTTTGCCATCCTGAAATTTTATAATTTTAGGTTTAAAATTTAGGTATTTGATTTATTTAGAATTAATTTTTTGTATATGGTACAAGTCATATAAATTTACTTTTATTGTTTCTTATGAGTATCTTATGTCTTATTATCTGTTGAAAACTGTCCTTTTCCACTAAATTAACTTCGCATATTTCTTAAAATCCATTGACCATTTAGATTCCATTTCTGATCATTTTGTTTTATGCTATTGATTTATTTAATATCTTTGTAATACTGCACTATATTGATTACTATATATTTTCATAATAATGTCTTGAAATCTGAATGTAAGCACTGTATTTTTTTCCTTCTTTTCTATGCTATTTTGGCTATTACAAGGTCAAGGAAATTTCAAATAAATTTAAAATCTACAAGAAAGACTGCTGGGATTTAGAATGGACTTACCTTGAATCTATGAGACAATTTTGTGAGACCTGACATTGTAGCAATATTACAGTTTCTCATCCAAAAACATACTCATACATATTACTCTCCAGTAATTTTGGTTTCCCTTAAACCTCTGTTTAATGTTTTCTGTGTTTCAGTTTATGTCTTGAACATATTTTGTCAAATTTCTCTCAGAATATTTCAATTTCATGGTATATAAATGGTATTTTAAAATTTAAATTTCCAATTATTGCTAATATATAAAAACATAATCCTTTTTTATTTGACCTTGCAACCTACAACATGGCTAAACTAATTTATTCGTTCTGGTGATTTCTTTGTAGATTCCATAGTTTTTCTAGATGAATGATCATGTCATCTGCAAATAAAGGAATTTTACTTTTTCAATTGCAATATCAATGCCTTTTATTACTTATCCTGCCTATTAAAGTTGTTAGAACCTCCAGTACAATATTTAATAAAACTGGTGAGAGAACACATTTTTGCCTTGTTCTTAACCTCATGAGAAAATTATTCAGTCTTTGATCACCAAGTGTGATATTAGATATGAACTTTTTGTTAATGTGCTTGTTTTTATTTTGCTTTTGTTACTGTGATTGATCAGGTTGAGGAAGCTTCCCTCCATCCCTACTTTGCTGTGACTCTAAAATCAGGTCTATATGATGAATTTTGTCACATTGTGAAATGGTTTTCTTTATTTCTAGCAATATTCTTTGTTCTGAGATCTAATTTGACTTTAATATACCCACTCCAGCTTTTCCTTATTTAGTGCTAATGTGTCATATCTTTACCAATCCTTTTACTTTAACCTTATTTTTTCTTTACATTTAAAATCATTTTCTGGTAAGCAGGGTTGAGTTTGGTCTCTCTTATCCAATTTTACAATATTTTCATTTTAATTGGAGTATTAAGACCAATTATAGTTTATGCGGTATTGATATGGCTGGCTTTAAAGTTATCATCTTGCTATTTATTTTCTATTTGTTCTCTTTTTTCTTTTTATACTTTATTGTTCACATTTTGAATTAAATACTTTTTATAGTTCTATTTTTTTCCCTATTAGCTATAATTTTTGTTGTTACTTTAGTAATTGCTTTAGGTTTTATAGTATATACCTTTAACTTATCACAGTCTATTTTCAAGTGATATCATACTATTCACATATAGTATAAAAATCCAAGAACTGTATAGTTATATTTTTTGTCTCCTATCCACTTCTCTCAGTTTATTTCAGCATATGTTATAAACCTCATTATATATTGATGTAAATGTTTTAAACTGCCAGTTAGTTTTTGAAGGTACTTAGTAAAAAAAAAAATGTATTTTATACTGATTCACATGTGAATCATCTCATGTGCTTCAGTCATTTTTACAGATCCAGATTTGCATCTGGTGTCATTACCCTTTTCTCTGAAGTAGTTTATTTAATGTTTTCTTGTTGTTGGAGGTCCATTGGTAATGAATTATTTAAACTTTTATATTTCTAAAAATAATGTTTATTTAATCTTGGGTTTTGAAAGTTATTTTCATTTGTTATAGAATATTACGTTGACAGATTCTTTTCCTTATTAAAATTTACAAATATTGTTCTACTATGTCCTGGCTTGGGTTTTTTCCCAAAAGAAATTTTGTGTCATTCTTACGTTTATCTTATGTATGTAGTGGGTCTTTTCTCCCCAGGTGGTTTTATTCTTTATTTTTTTATTATAAATCACTGTTTTAAGCTATTTGGTTATGATGTGATTTCATGTTATTCCTTCTTCTTTGGGTTTTTTGAGCATTTTGGATTTTAAGGTTCTTAATTTTTATCAAATTTGGACAATGTCTTTAAATATATTTGTGGTAATAATTTCTCTACTTTTATACATGTATATTTGGATGTTGAAATTATTCCCCCATTTATGCTGCTCTGTTTTTTTGTTGATTCTCTTCTCTCTGTATTTCCTTATTGATGGTTCCCATTAAGTCACATAATTTTTTATTACTTTATCCATTGTATTTTACATTTTAAATATCATAATTTTAACCTTCAGAAATTCAATTTTGGTCTTTTGTTTTTAAAAAATCTCTTCTATGTCTTTACTAACCGTGTTCAAACTTCCCATTGATTCTTAAGTAAATGAAACCTTTTTGTAATAGCTTTCTTGTTGTTCAGGTGTACTAATTTTATTATCTGTGTGTTCTTCCTCCATTATAGATTTCATTTTATTTTATTTTTTACTAATTTATATATCCCTCTTTGTTTTCTAATTGTGTTCCAGTGGTTATAAATTTCACTTTGTTGGGTGCTACATATTATTTATTCTTATACAAATTCTTGAATTTGATTCTGAGATACACTTATCTTACCTGAAGCAGTTTTATTTTTTCAAGTTTTACTCTTAAGTTTTGTTAGGTAACACTGGGTTGACTCTAATGCAAGGCTAATTTTTTTTTTACTACTGAGTCAAGCACAACGGTACTCTACGTGACGTCCTATAAATTGTTGGGTTCTCCATTCTTTTTATAAGAAAAATGAACTATTCCTGACCCTGTTTGAATTCTAACAACTGTTCCCTCTAATGATTCGGGCGGTTCTTTTGTTAGTTCTTGTACTGCGTACTCATTTAGGCTTGAATAGGAGAATCTGAATATATCCAGAGCTCCCTCTTTGGACAACTGTTGCTTCTCTAATTTTTTGCCTTTCACATTTTACCTTTTCTAGACTCCCCACTCTTTTTTCTGAACTTATCCTGGGTTTTCTGTCCTTACATTGTAATCTGGAATTCACTCTAGGGGCCCTAGCAGCGGTTCTCAACCCGTGGGTCGTGACCCCTTGGAACTGTGTTAAAGGGTTGCGGCATTAGGAAGTTTGAGAACCACTGCGAGTCTAGGCAATAACCTGGGTCAATCATAGCTCTCACTTTGCTTCTTATCCATTGTTGATCATTCCTCTCTATTGCCTAATATCCCATGTCATGAGAAACATTGTTTTCTATATTTATCTTGGTTTTTCAGTTATTTTAAGTAGGAGGGTAAACCCAGTCCTATTTACTTTATACTAGTCAACTTTGTAGCATATCTGATTATTCATTTATAGTAATGCATCATTTAACAATGGTGATATTTTCTGAGAAATGGATTGTTAGGTGATTTCATTGCTCTCTGAACATCATAGAGTGCACTTATACAAAATGATATGGTATAGCTTACTATTCACTTACACTATGTGGTAGCATATTGCTCAATTCTGCATCCATAGGCAGCATGTTACTGTAGAAAACAGTACAAGATTAAATCAAGCAGATACCAGAGGTAATGAAACCATCAAGACACACGGAATCATGAGGTTGCTACCACTATAACACGGCATACTGGTTTACAGCAGAATTTATTTTTTATGTGTAGAAAGAGCACACTCTAACAATAAAAAGTAGAGTATAGCAAATACATAAACAATGAACATAATAATTTATTATCATTATCAAGTGTTATGTACTGTATTTAATTGTATATGCTATACCTTTACATGATTGGAAGTGCAGATGTTTATACAAACATCACCACAAATACATGGATAATGCGTTAGATTGCTACGATGTCATTAGGCAATAAAAAGTTTTTAGCTGAATTGCAATCTTATGGGACTATCATCATATAACAGTCAGTGTTTAGCTGAGAAGTCATTATATGGTACATGACCATATTTGAAGTTTTCAGCCTTTGGTGGGTCTAATTCAGCTGACACACAAAGTCTTTATTAATCCATGGGTCTAATTTAGCTGAGGCCCACCCAATTTATTTTGTACTTTTTAGATTTTTTAGAAGTTTGGCTGAGGGTATATTTCTCTAAAGTTGATTTTCTTTTTCTTCTGATAGGTTCCTTAGAATTAGATCTTTCCCTTTTTAATAGTTTCAGATGGCAAACTTGCAAAATAGTAAAAAAAATGTCCACTTCCTTTTCATCAAAATTACCTAATATATATATATTTATGTACATATACATGAATTATACATATGTGTGTATGTGTGTGTATACACACATGCACACGTATATATGTGACTTTACCAATTTGAGTGCTT
This sequence comes from Lyroderma lyra, assembly GCA_004026885.1. Lineage (NCBI taxonomy): Eukaryota > Metazoa > Chordata > Mammalia > Chiroptera > Megadermatidae > Lyroderma > Lyroderma lyra. Next base: position 71,587 of record PVJL010007026.1, read on the forward strand.
TCTTGGCTTGTGCTTTTTCTAGACTACGTAAGTATTTTTAATTCAAACCCCAACTTTTTCTAAGGCCAATAATTGCATGTAATTTCCCCAAATTTCTTACTTAAGCGGAGAAAAATATTATTCTTGCCTTTCTGTTTCTTTTTTATTATTGTTAAACTTATTAGGGTGACATTGGTTAGCAAAAATTACTCAGGTTCCAAGTGTACAATTCTAGGGGAGAGGAAGCAGGAAGAGTCAAATATATGGTGAGGGAAACAGAACTGACCCTGGGTAGTGAACACATAACACATAACACATAATTACGTTGCTGTTTCATTTATTTGTTTTACTGTTAGATATTCATATAGTTCAATTTTTCACTGAAGAGATAGAGGCTTAAAGATTATAGAAGTATATGGCAATCTTAATTGGATTAGCCCAAAACCTTTTATCTTTTCTCCAAGTGATGATCAATACCCATAGTTTTAGTTTCCTTGTATCAGCATAAGTCCATAAGATAGCTGTGGGTTCATTTCTTGCTTATCGTTTGGATTTCAACCTTCTTTTTTTTGTTTTTTACTTCATCCTATTGAGAGCTCTTTTATTCATTTAAAGACATGCTTGTAAAAATGCATTTAGGATTTCTAAATGTTTTATAGTGCACAGTTTTTCATTACATAAAAGCTGCCATATTGCTAGAATAAGTTTAAAAAATAGTTTTAAGGATAATATTTTCAATTATTTTCCCTCAGATATAATTTGCATTACTTTATTCATGAGTCTGGAAAATAAAAATTAGCAAGATATCATCTTTATTTTTATAAATTCTTCTTCCTAATGCACAGGCGAAATCAATGTATCTCGGTTTAAATGATATCAAAAAACTTTATTGATATTCTCTTCCATCAATTAAATTAAGTATTTTGTCTCTGACATGTTAAAGATGAATCCTCTCATGGGTGTGCAGATATTTTGTTGTTTGCCTAACATTCAAATGCTATCATATTTTTTAATGTTTCTTTTGCTAGCACCCTATTTTTTACACAAAAATAATAAATGTCAGAGCAACATATTAAATAACACAAATGCTAACTGAACAAGTGAGAAGTTAGTCGGTTATAATAGAATAATATTTGTGAGTCTAGAAAATTAGTTTTTAATAGAAAGCAAATTTGCCATTGCCAACTGTGAGCTATTCCTTGGACATAACATGATTTGACATTATAATTATTCAACTTACACTCTTTCTATGAATTCTTTATATTTAGTAAGTAAGCTTGTTTTTTATATGTTAGCTTCCCATGTGATTTTCCACAAGGAAAATAAGTTTGATCAAGGAAACTATAAATCTTGTCTGCTTAGCAGTTGTATTTCTTTTTGTAAGTTATTAAATTAACATTTAGTATTTTTATCAGTTTTTATGAGCTTGACTGAGATCGTCTGGGAAAGTTTGAAAAATTAAAAATGAAATATGGTGAACACATAGACTCTGGGATACTGTATACATGACTAGCTAGTCAGCCCCTCCTTAACTAACCCGTGTCTTAGTTATCTAAGCAGTCATTCATTTCTGCCATTATTCGTTCTATCATATAACTATCACTTCATTTATCAATTATCAGCCCATTTATCCATTCACCAAACCAGCACTTATTAAGTATATCTTATGTATCTAAGTCTATGTTTGTTGGTAGTAAAAAAAAAAAAAAAAAAAAAAAAAAAAAAAAAAAAAAGACTTATCTCCTACAATCCTTTTTCAGAGGGAAGACAGACATGTGAAACATATAGGCATAATTGTGTATTATAAGCATGCTCATGCATTCTCTCATAAAGGAGAGAGTGATCAATTCTTCTCAGTTGCTTCTGTAGTACAGAAAAGAAGAAAAGAAAAAAACCAAATATTTGTAACTCCCAATAGCATCACTTCTTTTCACTTTCGCCGAAACTAAATCTAAGCTTGCAAGAGTGTATGAATTTCCTGGGAATATTTTTAATGTAGGAAAATATGTTAATACATAAATTTAAATTCATAAAAGTAAGCAAATTTTCAAAAGTCTCACTGCAAAAAAATTAATCAGTATATGTTGAAAACCAATCATACAATGCATAATTTAGTCACCAAATTTTGTGACTAAAAATAATACATCAATAGTTTGAACTTAGCCTTTTCTAGTTTTAGAATATGTTCTAGGTATTATTTATTAGAATTTAAATTTTTCATGTTAAATTTTAAACTATCAGAAAAAAACATAATTAAAAATCTAAAGCTTTATAGTCTTATACTCTATAGTATCAATTTAGAAACAACTATAGTTTATTACACAGCTCAAGAAAAAATTTAAACCTATTTAATAGTACTTTCACCACTAAATGGCACATCTAAGTTTAACAATTATGTATTAATCTTTATTTTATATATGTAAATATGAAAAATAGAGGCATTTATGGCTGGATTTTTCTTGGACAGCCTTTGTATATCTCTATCTCTATCCATATCTATCTAGCCATCTATTGTCTGTCTGAAGATCACTTACTTTCTAAAAATATAAAAGAACAATTTTTTTTCTTTAGATACTAAATTTATACTTCATGATTATGGGATAAAACATAAGGAACTTGAAATTTAACTGGACACGTTGGTCATGACCAATATAGGTATACCTTGGAGATTTGTGGGTCCAGATCGAGACTACCACAATAAAGTGAATTGTAATAATTTTGCTGGTGGAGGGTCTTGCCTTCAATTTGTAAAAACCACATCTGTGAAGCACAATATAATGAGGGACATTTTGCACAATATTTTCACAAACCACGGGATCTAATTGACAACTGTTTAATTGTCACTTTACAAAATTTAATTATGTTTTATAAATTTTTGGCTGTGGATTAAAATCTTGAATGTTCATTTACATCTCAGGAATACCAAAAAAATGTATGATGCCTTCATATTATAGCATAGAACTAAACTTACCAGTGTTGTAATTTTTACTTCAATGGTTGATACCTAACAGTCAAATAGTAATTAATCATTTTAAACTATTGTACTAAACTTTCTAACAAAAATCTGATACACGCTCTCAACGATCAACTGGTTTAAGTTAGAACAAAAATGAGCACATACAAAATATGCTCAGTCAAAAAACAAAAAAGTTCAAGGATTTAAACTTTATTTATGCTTAGTGAACATTTCCTTAATTATATTTAAGGCATAATGTTAGGTAATATAAATAGCGTTCTGTTGCATGGATAATCAAACATGATTACTGTGATGAATGCAGACAAATGAGAAGAATGAGGCAAGGATAGTGCAGAGAAGAAAGTGAGTAACCATTCTTGAGACAAGATAGGCTTGCAGAAGAGGTCTTGCTAGAACAGGGCTTTTGATTGCATGTATGAATTTTTTAGAAAAATGGAGGTGGTGTAACAGGGGTATTGACAACAGAGGGACATAGAATACCGTATTCAAGAAAATAAATGTGGTTCACTATCCTAGGATGCAAAATGAAGACTTATAGCAAGAGGGGTAGATAAGTCTGGAATGTGGATGTAATCTGATTCTGTAGGATCTTGTGACCTATATTAATACCTTACCATGTGGATAATGGCAAGCCACAAAGACACAATTAAACTAGAAATTTAGGTTACACACACACACACACACACACACATACACACACAGTGTCTAACTTTCTACACATTACTTGTCACCTTAGCAAATGTTTTTTAACTGACATTTTTAAAAAGGAAGAAAAAAAGAAAGCAATGGAATCTTCTCAAAGTAACAATTTTATTTTTGGAAAGAGCATAAGATTTTTCAAGTCCAATTTCCAGTTTATGCAGATAAAGAGATTAAGCTTCATAGAAGCTAAATGACATTTTTAAGGTCTCACCACCAACAAGATGCAGGGCTGTACTAGAACACAGGCAGGTCCTCTAATTAATTGTTGGAGACATTTGGTGATTCCAAATCACTGTAACTTGGGAAAATTGTTGCAAAATATCAATGCTTGGTAGCACTTGGCAATCATTCTTCTGTATTTGGTCTTATTTTTAGCTTTCACGAATGCTGGTTTTTAGGGTTCTTTGTGTTCAATTGAATATTTGGCACATGCTTTGTTAATAGCAGTAGCATTTGGTTTTTATGTGGCTTCTTTTAATCTGCATCTGATTAAAAACAAAATGAACATTTCTGGTGTATATCTATGCCCCAACCTCAGCATGAAAGTTCAAATAGAGAGTAGCTATGCATTGGCAGCCTCCCAAGATTAAAACAGAAGGCAATGCTAAAGGTCTGATGACACGAGTCAATGTTTTTGGCTTATATCTAAAAGAAAATTAACACATGGGCTTTAAATGAAAAATACCATCTTCATGCAAAATGCAGCAACATTAATTACAAGAGCAAAGTCTATTCATATCTTATTTTAGAAGAAGGTGAGTTATTTTTTATTCTGGATGTACTGATTGCTATTCAATAACCTTGCTGGATTTTGCCTTTAACTGCATTTATCAACTGTGAGAGCTGCTCAGAAAATAAGTTTATAAGGTTAATTACCAGCACATTATGCAGAATGTAGAAAATTTGGTAGTGGTTTTATATAATGCTGGCATGTGAGGGAATACTTCAAAAGGTTCAGCTCTGATTGTTTGTAACACGCTGTTTCCTTAATTAAGAATGGCTGTTCTCCTACATGTGTGCTCTATACCCAAGGTGCACGCCAAGATTTCATTTTTACTCATATTTTTTCAACTACATTCATGAAGATCAATTTAATGATTTAATGAAAAAATGTTAATGTTTAACCCTTTTAAGTTACTTTTTAAAAAAGAGCTTTTCCACCAACTTAAGTAGACTTTAGTTTTAAATGAAAGAAAAGTGTAGTTGGTGTGTTTCTGAATATGTGTGTGATTGTGGTTGTGTGACTGTTCAGTTCTCCCTCCAAAGCTGTTGATACATCATCAAAATAGAGAACTGTAGCTTTTGGTTTTCATCCTGACACTTAAATAAAATATATACTCTAAATATTTGTGTGGGTAAGGGATTACACAATAAGTATCAGTTTCTCTATATCCTAGATTCATTAACTGAATAAATTGCCACACCTCTTGAAGGAAACAACGTATAAGACTAGAAGACTCTGAAGAGAAGCACATGTAGACCTAATAGTCTGCTCTGTCCATATTGTTAATATATTTTGAATTTTTTTTATTTCTCAATTATAGTTGACATATGAGGTCAGACAATCATTAATAATTTCACCAGCTCATTCTAGAAAAAGTGCTACATACCTCATTGCTGGCTATCACTATGGTCACCTTTGAAGTACTCCCCTTGGGAAGCTATGCACTGATGCCAGTGCCTTGTCCACCCGTCAAAGCAATTTTAGAACTCTTTCTAGAATGGCCGTCAGAGCTGTCGTCGTACTTTGGCAAGGTTATGACACCTTACTGAGTTGTTTGTACAGTGCTGCCAACATAAGCACAAAGTGGCAAGTTTGCAAACTTAACTATTAGGTTTTGGGAAAGATGAGAGCTCTGATGGCTATTGAAGAAAAGAGTTCCAAATTTGCTTTGAAGGGCAGACTAGGCCCTGACATTGGTGCTACACACCTCATTGCTGGCTATCACTATGGCCACTTAGCTTCTCAAAAGGAGTACTTTGAAGGTGACAGTAATGATATTCAGCAATGAGATATGTAGCTCTTTTTCATAAAATTAATTGTTCAACCTTGTACCAAATTATACTAGTTTCAGGTACAGGTAACTCCTGTACAACACGGTTGTTAAGTTCCTTTAAAATGCCATGTTATGCAAATCCATGTTATATTAAACAAAGAACTAATACAAAAAGGGGGCTTAGTTTCCAAAAAATTTAAAAACATACTATTATGTTTTTATAATTAAGAGAAATATTTTAATTAAAGCAAATTTCACCAAAAGCATAACATATTAATATATATTAAATATCTTTTTCTCTTAAAAGCTTTTATTGCATTCTGTGTTATTCGGGGATTTCCCTAATTTCAAATGAGATATCTTTTGCTCTTAAAAGCTCTTATTATGCTCTGTGTTGTTTGGGAATTTCTCTAATTCTCAAACTGTGTTAGAGTGAAACTGTGTTCTAGGATACCACGTTGTACTACGATTTCCCCCAAATCTCCAATCATGTTAGAGTGAAACCGTGTTATAGAAGTGCTGTATTATACAGGGTTGCCTGTATACAACATAATGGTTAGACATTTATATAACTTATGAGGTGATTACTCCAACAAATCTAGTACCCATCTGACACCATATGTAGTTATTTTATATTCTTGACTATATCTATATGCTATAGTTTACATCCCCATTACTATGTTGTACCTACCAATTTGTACTTCTTAATCCCATCTCCTTTCTTCCCCAAACCCCATCCCATCTGGCAACCCTCAAAATGTTCTCTGTGAATTTGATTATGTTTTGTTTATTCATTTATCTTGATCTTTGAATTCTACATGCAAGTGAAATTATATGAAATTTGTTTTTCTCTGTTCGACTTACTAAGCAAAATTCTTTTTTATGGCAGAGTAATATTCCATTGTGTATACTAAGGCTGTCCAGAAAGTATCCAGTCATATAATATGAAAAAAGGATGTATTATGGCTGGAATTTTTCTGGACAGTTTTCATATCTACCACTATTTTATTCATTTATCCCTTGATGGACAACCAGGTTGCCTCCATATCTTTGCTATTGTAAGTAACGCTACAATGAACATATGGATACAGATGTCACTTCAACGTAGTGTTTTGAGATTCTTCAGATAAATACCGAGAAGTGAGATTACTAGGTCCTTTTGTATCTCTTGTTATAGTCTTTGTTTTGAATTTTATTTCGTCTGTTAAATATTGCTATCTCAACTTTTTTGTAGTTGTTTCCATTTTTATTAAGTATCTTTTCCATCCCTTTCTTTCAGTCTGTGTATGTCTTTCAATCTGAAGTGAGTCTCTTGTAGGCAACATATGTAAGAATCATGTTTTCTTATTCATTTAGCCATTCTATTTCTTCTAATTGGAGCATTTACTCCATTTATATTGAAAGTAATTGTCGATAGATACCGAGTTATGGCCATTTTATTATTTATATTTTTTATCTTTCTTTTCTTATACTTCTTAAAAAAGTTCCTTTAACGTTTCTTGTAATACTGGTTTGGTGGTAATGAACTCCTTCAGCTTTTTCTTGTCTAGGAAGCTCTTTATCTGTCCTTTGATTCTAAATGATAGCCTTGTTACAGTAGTCTTGGCTGTATGTGCTTGCTTTTCATAACTTTGAATATTTTATGGCCTGTGAAGTTTCTGTTGAGAAATCAGCTGACAGTCTTATGGAAGCTTCCCTGTAGGTAACTAATTGCTTTTCTCTTGCTACTTTTAAGATTCTCTCTTTGTCTTTAATGTTTGGCACTTTAAGTATGATGCGCCTTGGTGTGGGCCTCTTTTGGTTCATGTTGTTTGGAAGTCACTGAGCTTCCTGGGCTTGTATGTCTATTTTCTTAGGTTAGTGAAGTTTTCCATCCTTATCTCATTGAATAGGTCTCAATCCTTTGCCTTTCCTTTTTTCCTTCTGGTACTCTTATGATGTGAATGTTGTTATGCTTGATGCTGTCCCAGAGGTCTCTTAAATTATCTCCATTTTTTAGCTCCTTTTTTTTTTTTTTTTGCTAGTTTAAAAGTGGGTGTTTTCTGCTACCTTTATTCTAAATTGCTGATTTGATCCTCTGTTTTATCTAATCTGCTGGCGATTCTCTCTAATGCATTCTTATTTCTGTTATTTTATTATTAACTTCTGACTGGTTCCTTTTTATGGTTTCTATGTCTTTTTTTATATTTATTATCTCTTTACTAAAGTTCTCACAGAGTTCTTTGAACATATTTATAACCTCTGTTTTGACCTCTGTATTAAGTAGGTTACTTCCCTCCATTTTGTTTAGTTTTTTACTCTGAATTTTTCTCTTGTTTTGTCATTTAAGATGTATTTTTTATTGCTTCATTTTAGCTGCTTCTCTGGGTTGCTTTCTATGTAATAGGTAGATATGCTACATTTCCCAGTCTTAGCCTGGTGGCCTTACATAGTAGATGCCCTGTTGGGCCTTTGCAGTTTCCCTGGTCACATGATTTGGTGTTCCCAGAGTGTTCCTTGTGTTGGTTGTGTGTGTTCTCCTGTTATAGATGAGTCTCGATTGCTATTGGTACATCAGTGGATGTGACTGACCCTCAGGCTGATTGGCTGTGGGGTTTGGCCACATCCAGAGCTTATGATCTGCTGGTGTGTGAGAGGGCTGCTTACAACACTGAGCGTGATGTGCAATGGTGGGCTCTGTTGCCTGTTGAGATCACCCTGTGTGTACTGCTTGTGGGCTAATTAGGTGGTACACTGCTGTGGTCTGAATTCATCCTTCAAGAATGTTTATTTTTGGCCTCTTAGGAGGGGCTGTGGTATAGATCCAGTTCATCCAGTGCCTATGATTGGCTGGGGAATACCTGATGAGAGCTACAAAGTGTTCCACAAGTGGTTACTGCCTGTGTTAAAATTGGAGATATGTGGGAGAGGCCAGCTGCTAACAGAGGACTGCTGCCACCAGTACCAGGCCTGAGGTAGCTCTGCAAAAAGCCAGAAAATCTTAAGGTCTGCTGCTACTTACCAGTTCTTTTAAGTTTTAGTTGCTAATAAAGTACTTGTGAGGTATGCACTTGAGTAAGGCAGGGTCTCAGGTAGTCACTAGAGCAGGATGAGTTGTGTTCACCAGGTTAATGTAGATTCTGGTTTGGTGCCAGTGCTGAGCCTGGAGCTACTTAGCAAAGGTCTCAGAGTACATAGAGATTAATCACTTCCTGTCTGGGACCAACAGACCTACAATGGTTGTTAAAGAAAAAATGCTGGTTTCTTGCTGAGGAATGCTTCCAGAGTTGGGTAATTTGGATGGAATCAGATCCCAGGGAGTCACTAGGTGGAGCAAACGGAGCTCAATAGACCAATACAGATTCAAATTTGGCCATGGGTATAGAGGGAGGGCTCAACACTGGAAAAATGGCGCCCACCCGTGGCTGTACCAGAGGAGGACCCCATACACAGAAAATGACAACCGTTTCTTTAGTCCTCTCCCTGAAGTCACACACTCAACCCCTCCCCATATTTACTTCAGGTTATTTATTTTTGCTATTCCTGTTGCCTAAAATAATCTTCCCTCAAATTTTGAATAGCCAACTCTTGGTTGTCATTCACATCCCATTTCAATTATCCTCTCTTCAGAGAGGTTATCCTGATAATCTAATTATTACACCAATCACTCACTCTAAACTTTTTCACTCACTTCACGACACTTAGAACTATCAAAATGTATCTACCTACATTTTGTTTTTTCTTGCTTATTTTCTGTCTTCTTCTAAAATGTAAGGGCTTTAGCAGTCCTAATCACCATATTTCCTTATTTAGAAGGGTAGAAACTAAAAAATATTGGTTGAATATAAGAAAGAACATAAGTGAAGTTTTTATGAGACATTTAATACATTTCTTTCCTAAATTGGTGATTACAAATGTAAATGCCTACAGAGGTCAGGTTAATAATATAAATGAGTAAAAAAGACTAGGTATGATGATTAATAGTGATTAATAGGATGGCATGAAGATGATCACAAACTGAAGAACATCTGCCCATTTATACTCAGCTGAAACACTTATATAATAAATGTGGGCTTCAAAGTGCCAGATTTTATATAAAATTCTTTACTTTTAATGTTGGCAAAATTAATCTTTTAAAAAATTTTATTGATCAAAAATATATTTCTATGCTATACAAGGACTGTCCAACAGTATCCAGTCATTTAATATGAAAAATAGAGGCATTTATGGTTGGATTTTTTTCTGGATAACCTTCATATAATAGTCTAGCTGAACCTCTGGCTTGCAACCTCAGCTATAAAATTAAATGTGACAGTGATTTTAAAAATGCCAAGAAATCTGATATGACATCTCACCCCAAATAAGATATGTATGGCATTTCCATCTATAAAGACTAATTTAGTTATAATTAAACTCTTCAAATAACAATGGTTTGAACAAGATAAAATTTGTATTTGTCTCATATTGAGACATGGTATGTTAGCTTTGTAGAGCTAGGAATCTGGTCTCCTTCAATTTAGATGCTTCGCCGTCCTTACAAATGAATTCTACATCATGATCCTTAACAGATGCTTCAGCTTAACACAACACCCCTGTACTCCAACCAGCATGGGAGAAAAGTGGTAAAGAATATTTCTCATCCAACTATTAAGACCTTTCTTTTTGGAAAATGACATATACATCTTCTAAATATTCAATTTATTTACTCAAGAAATACTTAATGAGAGAAATTGAGTATAAACACATATTTTTTAGTTGGCCTCCAAGATATGGAATTTACAAGGTATATTTTGGAAGATGGGGAAACAGCAGTGAACAAGAGCATAATATTTATCTTCATGGAATTTATGTACCGAGACCAAAAAAGGGAAAAGGACACAAAAGTAAAGTGTACAAGGGCTGTCAGGAAAAAATAAGCCATTGTCAATATAATGAGAATGGTTTGCAGCTGGATACTTTCTGGACAGCCCCCATATAGTATGTTATATATGGACATGAGGTAAGGAAGACAACAAATCACGAAAGAAGCTGGAATATAAGATGAGCTTGAGGGAGTTCCCTGGTGGTGTAGCGGCTTAAGGCTTCAGCATTGGCACTGTCAGCGCTGCGGCCTGGGTTCGATTCCCAGTCAGGGAGCTACCCACATACCAAAAAACAAAAAAAAGATGAGCTTGAAATGTTAGATAGAACATGCAGGGAGGAGCTCGCTGGAAAGATGACATTTGATTGGGCCCTTGATGGGAGTGAGATAATAAGGAATATGAATAGAAAAAGAAGAAATCTTAAGGCTAAGTTTTGCCTCACACTAACATTTAGAGGTGGAGAGAATGAAGAAGAAACTGAGAAGAAGCAATCATAAAACTATGAAGGAAGGGAGGAGTCAAACATGTGATGGAAAGAGAACTGGCTCTGGGTGGTGAGCACATAACACAACACATAGATGATGCACTGTAGAATCGTACACCTGGGACCTATGTAATTCTTGCTAACAGTGTTACCCCAATACATCTAACAATAAAAAAAATAATAAAAATAATAAATAAAAACAAGAAACTTGACTAAAGTGTACTATAAGACAAAGTAGAGAAAATAGAGAAGGGTCTGAAGGGAAGTTTCAAAAATACAATTTTCAGTCTGAAAGGCCATGTAGCCAATTAAAAATCCAGGTTGCTATTACTAAGAAAAGAAACAAAGGATATATACATTTGTCAGTTCTTCAACAACATTTACATCACCAACAAACTGTAAAACTTTTAGATCTTATAGGATCACTAAGTATTTGTAACCTCCCCCCAAAATTGAATCAGTCATTGCTGCAAGTACAGGCACCCCTCACTTAAAGACTGAGTTCTGTTCCTATGAGTAAGTTGTTAAGCAAATTGGTCAATAAGTGAGGAGCTTAAAGATGGTTGTCTTTTGATGCATCATGGTGCCATAGGCTACATATTTTTAATAGATATCACACAATACACACTTACAAACAAAACATATAGTCTTACATCATTGTGCACACTTCCTGTAGTGAATACCAACTGAATGCAGGAATGAGACAAAGACTGAGAGAGGAAATTTCTGAGACACACAGACTGAGAAACATGCCCTGTGCTGGAGAACTGGAGATCTGAGTGATCATTAAACAGGTAGGTCATTACGTGAGGAATAGCTATATACAAATATAGATTAACAAGAAATTATGACTTTTGATTCTAAACTAGCATATTATAATGATAATTAGAACTAACTCTGATTGAGTACCTGTTATAAGCCAGACACTGTTAGATGTACTTTATTAACTTCTGGTTTTTTGAGGTATAATTTGCATTAAGAAAAATTTTAGTGTGCAACTTAAAGTTTAAGTGTATGAGATCGCTATTTTTGGTAATTGTGTACAGTTGTTTCACTACTGCCAAAATCAATATATAAAAAAAATCCACAGCCATAAATAGTTTCTTTGGACATAT
>PVJL010007027.1:0-83548 GCA_004026885.1 Lyroderma lyra
ACACACACACACACACACACACCCATAGACATAACAGAGAGCAGAGCTGGGACCAGGTGGTCCCTGGGCTCCGATGGAGACACAGAGACCCCTCAGGTCTGCAGCGGGTTATGTTATATCCCAGGAACAACAGAGGGTGTCACTTCCTAATTGGAAAACAGTGTTGCCGACCCCCATCCTGTCGTCCTTGTTGCTTCCCTCCTTCCCCTCAGCCGGCCAGAAACCACATCCTGAGCCGTGAGCTTGTTCACCATGTTCCGGGCAGCCCTGCAGGACCCCCGAACCTCAGGTCCCAAGGACACAGGTAGCCCTGCTAAACCCACCTTCTCAGTACGCGTGGCCTCTGGCTCAAGCGCTGCCCACACTGGATGGCCTGCCTGAAAAGCAAAGCAGGAGTCCTTCCTTCCATGACAAGCATAGCTTGGACAGGGGTCTCACATGTTAAAGAGAAATTTTTGTGACACTTGTTAAATTGATAATATTCAAGATGATTGCAATGGGGTCAACTATTGTAGTAGGGAAGAGAGATTGATCTCACCTCTGAATTAAACAAGGACAAGTGGGGATTTACAGCCAATGAACAGAGTGATAAGTATCAGTGGATGGAAAATTAGGAAGAGGAGACATAAAGGGTAGAGGGATTCTGCCTATCTGATCTAACAGCATTCTTGGTAAAGACAGGCCAAGGATTTAGACATCAAAGGTGGGTGATGAGGAATTTGATCAGATATCAGGATGATCAGGTATCAAAGAAAGGGGTATGATTTAACGTGATGCTTAGGCAGGCCAAGCCCAGGCCCAAGGATGAGGCCTAGCTGCAAAGAGGGCTTGGAGGAGCCTAAACTTTGATCAAGGCGAGAGTTTTTGTCACGGCTGTGACCTTGGGCACACAGAATGCTGGGGGAAGTGCTCAGAGCCACAGGCAACAATTGACTTCTCCTGGAAGTGTGTGGAAGCAGAACAGGAATGGGACCAGAGAGGAACAGCAAGCACCCTGCAGTAAATGTCAGGGGTGCTCTCATTTATCTTCCTCACCGGTCTCTCAGGAAACCCCCATTATTAACTTCTTCACCAACGTCTAAAAGACCTCTATTAAAATGCAAATAAGGTTTCCTAAGGACATCCCAGAGAGCCTTTTACCAATAATTAACACCTTACTGCCCCTCCTTCCTTGGGTGGGAATTAGCCCCAGGAGCAGGGGAAGTGAGGCAGCTAAATTTTGATGGAAGAAGGGAGAACATGATCTCCTCGGGGGTGAGGCTGGGCGTGCTGGCCAGGCAGGGCAGCCGGCTGCAGCAAAGGGGTAGGTGTCCAAGGAGGAAAGGGACTGACATTTTAGGGGACCCAGGAGAGTGAGAACTCCGACCAGTGTCACTCGTTTTCAGTTTCACTTGGGGTTGAAATTGTCCCCATTACGTAGTCCCACATGCCGAAATCTCTCCACATTACTTAGGGCATCGCCGACCCGCTCTGGGGTGACAGTTTCCCTTCAGGAATAAATATTTTGAAGTCTAAAGTACACAAACACCTCCTGCCTCCTGCACCTCGACAGCTGTCCTCTCAGCCTTTTCCGACTGACAAGCCCGGTTTCCCGGCTGCCCCAGCCGCCTCCCTGACCCCATGCCTTTTCCTGATTGCCAGGAGCGGACTGGCTGGCAGTGCCGGGGGCTGCTGGTTTACCCTGAGATAGGTCCTGGATTACAGTCCTGACCTTACCCCCAAAGTTCCGTGCTTGGACATTTACCACAGCAAAGTTGTATTAAATACTGATCATTAGATATTGTACCTTTCTGTTATATTAGGAGGAGAGACAAGTTCTGGTCAGAAATAACTCCAAGAGCAGTTTCTACATTTTATTTTCACATTGAAAACCGTGTTTGTGTAAAATTAAGTAACCTCGGCTGCGAGCTGCACTTTTATTTCTCCGAACAGGCCAAGGGCCTTCCTGGAGGCCCCTGCCGTAGGGAACCTCTGCCTGCTAGCCAGCTGTGGCAGGCGGGGTACATGCACAGCCTTCACTGTATGAACAGTTGGCATGGGAACTGTTGGGTTGTCAGCCTGGAATTATTTTCAGACTCCAATTGTGCTTATAAAGGTAGGCTCCCTGTGGGCTTTCTGAGTCCCCGAGTGTTTTCCGTGAAGGTGCGTGTCACCTCGTGTAATTGCAGATGTAGTTCTCAAAGCGCTGCGCAGTCCTTGGCTCCATTTTGAAAAGCTGCTATTTGCTCCTGCAGGGTAGATGGAAGAAAAGGAAGATGTGTTCTAGACGTTCCGAGTTGACATTTTTTTTCTCATCTCGGAACATCCATCGATCTCCTCCAATCGATTCTTAATTCTACAAAGGCAGATCAAATGTTTAATGCTTAAAACTGGCATATTCATTTTATATCAAATTACACTAGGGTTATTATGCTCTGTAAAACATTCTGCAGAATATTGGGACCCTTTGGATCATCAATATTTGTATTGGGTTCATTTATGACAGTTCCATAAGGACAGAAGCATAATTTTGCTCTTACTGTTGTAGACAGTTACTCGTGCAGTTACTTCATTGTATGTTGCTGGCCGTATCTATAATTTACTTGCCGTCAGTTTCTTGGCCAGAGTTCTACCCTCCCTCTCCCTCTCCTCCACATCAGATTCTCCTGCAGCTGGCTCACTTGTGTTTTCTGGTGTTAAGGTGAAATCAGGGACCTTCTAGATAATCAGTCTAAACTGGAATCCCCTGACATATGTGCATATGAATACATTTTAAACAACGGAAACCAAGAATGTTTTTGAGACATCCTTAATATCACAGAGCATAAATAAATTCTTAAAATGCATCTCAGCCCTCAGCCTTTGGAAGGCACCCTTTTTGCTGAGAGTTGCAGGTAGGGTGAAGGCTATGCAGTACCATGTGTGGGTAGAGACACATGCCTCTGTATCTGCCCTCTTTGCTGTCCCCAGGCTTCTTTTTATTTGGCTTGGCTTCCTCTATTGTTTTTTGAAACAGTTGGTGACTATGTGCTTGCAAGAAGGAACAAACAAGCAGGCTTGGCTGAAACCTTAAAGTGTACCCACCCCCAAATGTGGGCTGTTTTCTGTGTGGTCACCTCTGACCTTTGCTTCTTTCTGTTTTATTTTCTCATCATATGAGGTCAGACAATTAATTTCACAAACTCATCCTAGAAAAAGTGCTACACACCTCACTGCTGAGTATCACTACTCTCCCTTTGAAGTACCCCCCTTGGGAAGTTATGTACCGATGCCAGCACCTAGTCTACCCTTCAGAGCCATTTTGGAACTCCTTTGCTGGAATGGCCCTCAGAGCTGTTGTTGTATGACACCTTACCGAGTTGTTTGTACAGAGCTGCCAATTTAAGCACACAGTGGCAAGTTTGTGAACTTAATTGTTATATTTTGGGTATGATGACAGCTCTGATGGCTTTTCCAGAAAAAGAGTCCAAAATTACTTTGAAGGGTGGACTAGGCACTGGTGTTGGGGCCTAGCTTCCCAAGGGGAGGACTTTGAGAGATGGTAGTGATATTCAGAAATGAGGTACGTCGCCCTCTTTCTAGGATTAGTTTGTGAAATTAATTGTCCAATCTCATTTACTTCAACAGGGATCCATTTCCGTAAGACTCCTTTGTTCATCCCTGAATCCAGATGGGCCATGAATCCAAGATGGGCATCCTGGAAACATGGATGCCATCATTCAGCATGTTCATCTTGGGATTTCAAGGCAGCTGGTGACAGATCTGAAATGGTGGAAGCTCTCTGGAGACTAAATTAGGGATTGATTTTTAGCAGTGCAGAAAAATGCTGGAATAGGTTCTCTGTTTCCTTGAAGATTGTTTTTATATGGGAGATTTTCATGGTGCCAGAAACCACACACTAGGCTGTAATTGAGCATAATTATTGCCCTGTGTGCCACAGAGCGCTGAACTGGAGGCATCCTATGGAATCTCATTAATGTTTTGATTGGACTCTAAAAATTGGTGCCTCCAGCAGGCCCAGAAAGAGTTGTGTTTAATCTCAGGTCTTTAAATGAAGTTGCTGGCTGTCCAGTTTGTGATGTTTCCTCCTAACTCCAGGGCCTTGATTGTGATCCAAGGCTCCACTGTGAACACACTTCCTTAGAATTCTGTGGTGGCACCTTCTTAAGCTTGGAATAGTGCCACACAAGAAAACAAGTGGACAATGGAAGAATTCATATGAATGATTCAAACACACACCCCAAATACCCCCAGAATACAAAATGAGCCTTTTGTAATTATCTGGTTATTTCAGGTGAGCCATTTGGAAAAGGCTTAAATTATTTGGTCAATTACTTTTTCCATTTTATTTAACATGTATGATGCCCATAAGTCAGAAATGCCACCCAGAAAGTTCTCATGTACGCAGGATTCTGCTTCTTCCCCTGGCAATTTGTGCAAGACTACATAGGAATGTGACCATTTACTTCTAAATATCATCCTCAAAGGTCAAGCACATTTTCCGAAGATAATTTGATCATGCTAAAATTGTTCTAATTGTTAGTATTAAAAAGTCTTTCCAAAATGCTTGTGTCTGGTGTCCTGCCCACATAAATACAACCTCTAGAGCAAAAGTTAAGTTTTGCTCATTAAATCTATCCAGACCTCCAGGGTCATTGGCTTGATCAATAAATCTCACGGTTTCAGCTGCCAATGTGAATAGGAATCAAAAGTGGGATCACTGTATACTTGTCCCCAGGACTTTTCTTGGAAGAGGCACATTTTAAATAAGCAAGCTTCGATATTAGATTTTGTTTTCTATTAGAGCTATCTCTTTATCCTCTTAATAGAAGCAATGCCAAATCTCCAGTTAACTGAGGGTCTCTATCATATATATATTCCAGTGAATTTAAATGTTACTGGATTTTAGATGGTGCAGGAAAGTCAAAGGGCCCTGTAGCTCTGATGCCTTCTATGGTAGGGAATTAATTCCTGTCACACTGGCAGACAGTCTCACTTCTCACCATCTCTGGTAGAGGCTGAGGAGGAATTCCTTCTTGCCAACTTGCAGATGTCATGTCTGCTATGCTAGGGAGTCAATAAGCTCTAAATCATTTTTATGGAAAAATATCAATACATTTGGAGTTTTAACTCTGAATCTGAGGTACTGGGAGCCCATCTCTGACCCAGCTTCTCTGTCAGGTGGCAAGAAAATATTTCATTGTATTCTGCAACCCCCATACCCCACCCTCCCCTTTACCTTGCCTGCGATAGGACTATATATGCGGTGGGTAATTATCTTCAGGAGGGCGGGCCCCTCGTAGTAGTACAGGCTTCCCCCATGAGGTGAATGTTCTAGGAACCCATCTGCATCCGGTCCCAGCTGGTGTTGTGTGAGAGGCTGCGTTTGTCTTCAGTGAAATTTTTTGGAGGCTCTTTCAATGTATTTGCCCAGTAAGAATCCTAATAAACCTACTAGCATAATTTAAAAGACAGTGTAAACACTTAATAAATAATAATATATTACAACAAATATAGAGCTCTACCTAACAAAGAAAAAAGCCTGATACTCAGGGGAGTAACAAAAGATTGAGGCTGCTATATAGGCAGCAATAATGGAAAGTGTGCATAGACTGGCGGACCTTCATAGAAAGCATGGTACCAAGCATGTAAGCCAAGAGAAAAATGTGGGGCGATCAGGCATACAGAATTGCCTTCCTTTGCAGATTGCACATTGAGTTGTTTTAGCACGTGTTGTGGTCAGCTGCTATGACCTGATTGCAAAAACTTTAACTTGCCAGGAAACATTGACTATGAAAATGACTTTCACATTATAGTGACATGATTTCTTTATCAATAGTGTTCGAGCTCATTTATGTTACAGAAACTCATATTGCAGCAGAAGAGACTATAAATAATTTTAATTTCTCCTCTGTTGTTACAATACTATGTATTGAATAGTCTATCATTTCTCCTCTAGTAATTTTTTAAATGTTGTTTTTTGTCTTATCCAAGTATACATGCACATAGTCAAATAGTTCTCCAAGATGCATTAAAGAATAGCCATCCCTTTTGTATCTGCAACCATTTCCTGCTCCTTGAGACAATCATTTCAACCACTTTAGCTGATTCTTTTGGAATCTATCTCTGTATCTCTAAACAATATGCTTATATTGCTGTTTCTTAATCATTTTTGGTTTTAACCATTATCTTTGTATTAGGGAAGATAAAGATTTAGCTGATGTTCACTCTTCTGCCTTGCCCTATCACACCAAACCACCCTTTTGTTTTATCCTCTCATTATAATTCTAATTTTTGTTTGAGCTCCATACAGGATTTTCATTGGTATGCCTATGTAAATACTAATTATACCAAATTCATGAAATAGCTGGTGATTATTTTTACTTTTTTGCCTAACATCTTGTATTGCCTAGCGTGAATAACTGACAAATAAAAGGTTTAGTTTTCATGTACATATTGATAAAATCCTAAACTTCTTCCTAGGTATGTAGATTTATTTTAATACATTCAAATACATGAGATATCCTATCAATTTAATTTTTTTGAAGAATCTGTAGGTCCCCCTGACCTGCTTTATTCTGAACTGGCTACTTTTTACCTTGGGCTGCTCTCTCTCAAGCTGTTATCTTGAAACTCTTTCATCATTATTTTGGTCATGTAAATCTGAACATGTTTTATTTCACCCAGACATGCGATTGAGAATTTGATGGGACATAAAATTTTAGGTTGGAAATAGTTTTTTCTTAGAACAATGAAAGTTTTCACCATTACCTTCTTGCTTTCAGCAATGTTGTTGAGAAATCCAGTTTCTCGACAACATTGCTGAATCTTGTATCTAAATCATTTGTATGAAGCTAGTTTTTAAAATTTTCTCTCTGGAAGCTTACAGAATCTTCTCTTTGTCTCTGGTGAACTGGGATTTTACAATGCTGCTGGTACCTTGCTGTGGTACCATTTTCAGTCTCTGTGCTTGGCATTTGGTAAGTCCCTTCCATCTACAAATACATGTCCTTCAGTTCTTAGAAATCTGGGATTCTTTCTTGGACAATTTCCTTCCCTCCATTTTCTTTGTCCTCTTATTCTGTACTTTTTTTTTTTCTTTTCAGTATTCATGTTTTATTTTAATGTTTTCTTAAATTTTATTGGGGTGACATGGATTAGTAAAAATTACATAGGTCCCAGCTGTACAATTCTACATCTTCTATGTGTTGTATTATGTGTTCATGACTCAGAGTCAGTTCTCTTTCCATCACCATGTATTTGTGTCCCTGTCCCTTTTCTCCCACCCCAACTTCCCCTTTACCCTCAGGTAACTATTAAATTATTGACTGTGTCCATGAGATTTGTTGCTTTGTTGCTTTCAATTCTAAGTTAACAATCAAACTAAATTTCTCCATCCCTTTCCCTTATTTTACCCACTCTCCCATTCCTCCTCTCATCTTAAAGAAGTCCTTCTAACACTCTTTGTAGAACTGGTTTGGTGGTGATGTATTTCTTTAAGTTTTCCTTATCTGAGAAGCTCTTTATCTGTCCTTCAATTTTGAATGCTAACCTTGCTGGATACATTATTCTTGGTTGTAGATCCTTGGTTTTCATCATGTTGAATATTTTCTGCCAATCCCTTCTGGCCTGTGAAGTTTCTGGTGAGAAATCAGCTTAGAGTCGAATGAGTGCCTCTTTATAACTTACTACTTGCATTTCTCTTGCTGTTTTTAGAATTTTCTCGTTTTCTTTAACTTTTACCATTTGAATTATGATGTGTCTTGGTGTGTTCTTTTGTGGGATCATCTTGTTTGGAATTCTTTGTGCATCCTGGGCTTGTATGTCTATTTCCTTCTCCAGGTTAGGAAAATTTTTAGTCATTATTTCTTCAAATAATTTCTTGATCCCTTGCTTTTCCTCTGTCCCTCTGGAACACGTATTATTTTGATAGTTTTCTGCCTAAAATTGTCCCAGAGGAATCTCAAACCATCCTCATTTTTTTTGACTTTCATATCTATGTGTTCTAAATGGGTGTTTTCTGCTGGCTTTTCCTGCACATCACTGCTTTGCACTTCTATTTTATCTAGTTTGGTGACTTTTATTCTGTTCTTCATTTCAGTTAATGTAGTTATTATCTCTCTCTGGTACTTTATAATGGTTCATAAGTCTTTCTTAATACTTGTTATCTCTGTTGAAATTATCATTCAGTTCCTTAAGCATTTTTATAATCGATGCTTTGAACTTGGTTTTCGATGGGTCACCTGTGCCCTCCTCTTTAATTCTCTGGTTTCTCATTTTTGCAGTCTCTCTGGACCCTTGCTGCTGCAGTTTCTTTGGTGTTCGCTGATGATACTGGGTGGGCTGAGGCCTGTGGGGGATGGGCATTTGCAGCTTTGTTTTCTTCTTGTAGCTTTGGGCGTTGTGCAGGGAGTTTGGTTCTAATTGCACCTTTGTGTTCTTGGTTTGTCCTGTGTGTAGACTTTGCCCTGAGCTTTGGGGTCAGTCCTGTAAGCTGGTCTTTCAAACTGTCCTGGTTGTGGGCTGAGAAACACATGCAGCCCTCTCTCCCCTTCTCCTTCCAGCCTGAGTGTTCGCACCATGGCTCCTCACTGCCCAGTCGCTCGCCCTTCTCTGGGAACTGGAGTGAATTCTGGTTGCTGTGTTTTGGGGCGGGGTCTGCACCTCCTGGGGCCAAAGTGAGGTGGGTGTGATATCTCACACCCTCACCTCTGGGTCCCCTTTCCTCTGTCCTGAGGACCGAGTGAGGCCCAGATTGCTCTTTTGCCTCCTTCCTTCTCCTCCCTCCTCCAGAGGTAGAGTTCCAAGCGGGGACCCACACTGCTGAGTCCTCGTTCTTCCCTTTATTTCTCCTTTGTTTAACCCTCTGCCCACCTGCAGGTACCTTAATGCAATGAGCAGATTTCTTAGCTCTGATTGTGCGATGTGTAGAGGGCCATTGGTTAATGTATAGGTGATTTATTAGTTGTAATCTCCTGAGGACATTTTTGGAGGTCCCTCTCACACCGCCATTTTGTTGCATCTCCTCATTCTGGGAACTTTTATTATTCAGATTTTGGACCTGCTAAACTGGTCTTGTCATTGTCTCTGCTTTCTTTTGGGATACTTTTTTCTCTGAGCTTGTTTTTACTCCTCAGCAACTGATAGTAAGTATATGCTGGACTTGACTCCTTAGCACTCATTGCCCCTCCCTCATCTGTGTAGTAGCATAGGTTTACCCCTGTAGTATTAACAGTTATTGGTCCTGTTTTCAAATATGTCTAGTTCCCTGTCCTTTGAGAGACACAGTCCTCTTGTAGTTGAATAGGGCTGTATGCTCAGTCCTAGCTAATATGTTGTGAATGGAAATGATGTGCTACTTCCAGGCTAGAGAACTGAAGAGCAAATGCAAGACTTCCTAGAACTCTTTTTTCCTCTACTGTAGTGATCAGCAGTGCTCAGATAGTGCTTACTTCTTCAGTCTGAGTCCCACAGTATGGGTGATGCTGAACAGAGCCCCCAGTGGACCATAGTAGATAGGAATAAAGCATAAAGGTGTCAGGATTGTTTTTTACCAGAGCAAACCTAACCTATTTTGAAACAATCTCAGCTCCAAAGGAGGGGCCTGGAATTTTCATTCCTCTTGCCAGTGATTTGTTCAGGAATATGGGCTTGAGACTACCAGCATTTTCCTGAATTCGCTCCTTCAGACTAAAGGAACAGAGTTCATTTGATCATTGAGGGAGAAGAACTTCTCTCTCCCTTCCCTTCTAATTTATCTATTGAGAACACAGATGCTTTGATGAGGGAAATCATCCTTAAAGTTGAAATCAGCTACTATTATAGATGACAGAGTTGAGAATCAGAAGGATCTTGGGTTCTTGATGAGCCTGTTGAGCAACTGAACCAACCAACCCTGGTGTCTGCCTCATGTTTACTTCTAGTTATGAAAGGAGCCTGTCTTTAACCTTGAGATATTTTGAGATTGGTCTTCTGTTACAGTCAAAATATTCTAATGGGTACATGGAATAATGATACCAGCCTCAAAGTTGCAGGGAGGGCTAATTAAGATAAACTGCATGTAGTAAGATTTTAGTAAATTAGTTTATTTCTTTATCCCATGCTTCATGTGTTTAAAGTCATTAAAGGAGAGAAGTTGTAGATTAAAGTTAGCAAATAATGTCACTCTTTCACATCTAATTTCCTGTGAATGGCTAGGTGTTACTTTGTACTATTTATTTATGTTTATTTAATTACACTCACCCTGTTCCAAAAAGGATTTGAGATAGCTTGCTGTTGGATTATCACAGCCTTAGAGTTTGGAATGATTTGTCTAAAGTACAACCAGAAAGACACCACTAACTGTAACTATAGTAAGTATTAAAATTCCCAGGGTGCTGGAAAGTTGACTTAAGGCCACCCTTCCATTTCCCAATTTTGTGCTTGCTTTGTAAACCCATTTCAGTCATGTATCTGTGACAGAGAGGAGAAATGCTAGCTCTAGGTCACGTTAGATGGAAGCATGGTAGGATGATTAAGAGTAGGGGTCCGTAAACTATAGCTTATGGGCCACAACCAGCTGGTGGCCCATTGGTACTGCCAGAGAACTGAAGATGGTTTTTACATTTTTAAAGAGTTGTGAGGACAAAAAAAAAATTAATAATAGTAAAGACATAGTCTGCTTGTGGTCACAAAGCCAAAAATATTTACCCTCCTACCCTTTACAGAAAATGTTTACTGGCTCCTAATTAAGATTCCAAACTCTAGAACCACATAGACCTGGCTTTGAATCTTAGTGAGATCTCTGTCAACTTAACATCTCTGAGCCTCAGTTAGCTCATCTGTAAAATATCTCTCTAGAGCTGTTGTCTGTAAAATGAGGATAATGCTTCCAACTTTTTAGGCTTGGTGTTAGCATCGAATGAAATTGGGTTTGCAGGGTGCTCCTCAGGGTCAGGTATGTAGTTTAAATGTAAAGCTTACTTATCTTTATGATGATTATGTGAGCAAAGCCTACTGGTACCTCCTAGAGCAAGCTCCTCCCATCCACCTGAAGGTGCAAAGGCGTCAGTGTCTCCTGTGTGTTGATGGTACCCTGGCCTTTCTCTGCACTCTGTCCCTGGCCATAATCAGGCCCTAACTTTTGCCCTAGCACCTAATCAAACAATTTTGCCATTTCACATTCAGACACTCCATGCTTTTCAGACCATCTGTCCAACCCATATATTATCATTAAATGTTGATGATCAACTCTAGCACAGAAAGTTTCTCCAAGTTCATGATTGATGACAGTGTGATAAGGACCTGAGTGCCAGCTCAGGCAAGAATCTGCTGGGGGCAATTTCCGGGCCTTTCAGCAGCACCTTCCAATCCTCATCAACTTCACTGCCTGCCTAGAGCCATCTGGAGCGGCCCTTCTCCAGGGACAGTTGCAGCATAAACAGCCTGGTTGTGGTATCTTTCTCTTTCCTTCTTTCAGTGCCATTCTGGAGGCAGAGTATCCAGACAGAAGGTAAGTTATGGTCATAAACCAGAAGGTCTAGAAATTTGGTCACCTTATTTTTACGTAGTTCAGTGATAGAATAAAAAAACTATGAATTTATTCTTCCTTCCTTCCTTCCTTTTTCCTTTTTTTTCTTTTTGTTTTGTTTTTTTTTGTTTTGTATGTTTGTTTTTTCCTTTAAAAAACTATGGCTGACACTCTGGATTCTTAGTGTCTTACATCCTTGAAGACAGGGCAGACAGAGCCCCCTTTGGGGAGGTCTGTTCCAAGAGCTGGGATGTGATGGAAACTGGGAGAAGCCAGAGGGCCAGGATCCCACCTCTGGGCAAGGAGGTCTTGTAGGAATAGGCAGCTGTTGCCCTGTCAATGGCACTAAGCTTAGTGGAAGCAGGATGTAGAGACATCTGTGAACTCCAGCTGCAGCCCAGCCTCTCTTTAGAAGTCAGCACCTTATACTAGATTCTGCACAATTTGGAGGAAGTCTTCCCTCAGCAGGAAAGACCCGGGAATGCTTCAAGGAGCTCTGCCCATTCCTTAGTGGGAGACAGAGCCATTTTGACAAGAAACTGGAAGCAAAAGGGAGTGGGTGGCAGAGAGAAAGTCATAGCCACACGCATTTAGGAAAGGGTCCCAGCCTCATGACTGTGGAGGTGGTGATTGCCAATCTCTGCCTGTAGGTGCACAATAAAGCTCAGAGCAGCTTTGAGAAGTGACCTTGAGAGGAGCAGATGACAATCTGTGCATGTGAGTGCTGTTCAGCTCTGATTTAGTAGGTGATTGTGTCAGTGGGGGAAGAGGGTTTGTCCCCCTCCCATGACATCCCCCACCCCTTCTCCACGAATAGGGTTGTTTGCATCACCTTTAACTCATCTGAAGGTGAAAAGACCCTTGAGGGGGCCAGGCTGGTCAGCCCAGCTGAGGGAATATATGTCTGGCCTTGACCTTTGCTGATTGATGCAAACTCTGTGCACAGGCAGCCCGAGGCTATTTAGAGGTGGGGTGGAGTGATGGAAATTGACTGGGATTTGGGGGTCAGTCAGGTGTGTCTCCTTTTATCCTTAAACTTAGATTATTTCTCAGAAAGGCAATTCAAATGCATTGTTTTTCTTTTTCCTATTAGATTTGCTCTCATTTGTGTGCCACGTCACATGGTCATAAGGCGAGGGGGTATCCACCTGCCAAAATAGTTAGTGATCTACCTTTGCCTTTCTACACATTTAAAGAGAAGGGAGAGGATTTCCTTTTTGGAGTCCATAGCAAAACCTTGGCACTACTCCCAGGAAGGCAGTAAACAGAATGAGAATGGGAAAGCCTCCTATTCACCATCCAGAAAGGGCATCGAGGACAAAAGATACAGGGCAAGCCTGCCTGTCAGAGAGGGCTACTGTTTTGCTTTGGGGAGTCCTGGTTTGGTTTCCTTCCCTCAGAAGTTCTAAGACCCTAAGTTAAACCCCCACCTTGTCTTTAGTTTGCACATGTTTAGGCTCCCCTGGCTTACCCTTCCAAGGTCCCTTCCACTGAGGGGTTGAGGGCTAATAATGAACAGAAAGGGAAGGAGTTAAAAAAATAAATTTCCTCAACTTCAAAACGGAACAGTCCTTCTCAGTCTTCATCTCCTTTCCTCTCCTCTCCCATCCAAAGTCCTTTTCCTCCTCAGCCTCCTGGAAGAATAATGTGCTTGTTCTTGCTCATGTACTCACTGGAATTTTTAAATGTTCCTGACACCAGGTAGAGGGGGTGTCCGATTTCCCCTAAAAAGTAAATAACTAATAACCTGCTTTTGAAATTTTAAACAGAAACGACAAATGTTCAGAACTGTACTCCCCAGGTGCTGACATTCCTGGAGTTGTTCCTGTTTAGCACAACAGCAATACTGGCATTCATTGAGAAAGCTGCAGTGGGGAACATTTGCTAGACATCTCTGCGCCTTTCTAACCCTGTCACTTCCTTCTGTGAAATGTAATAATGTTTGTCTTTTTTGATGCAGAATTAGATTTTGTTCCAACATAGATCATCTCAAACCAAAGATGTTTTTCTGGAAGGAATGGAGTGAAGCACAATGCTAACACTCTTCTCTTACGGTTCTCAAATATGTTGATGTGGACAACAAATCATCTGCAGGGCTTGTCAAAAACTGTTTCATTTCTAGCAAATTCCCAGGTCTTGCTGATGCTTTGGCTCAGGGATCACACTTTGAGAACCAGAACATGATCAAGATTGTGGGTTCTCAAGACTGTGGGTTAATTTCTTTCCTCAATAAAACTCATTAAGTGCTTTGTTCTCTTAACTATTTCTGAAAGCATTCCCAGAGGGCCTATCATTTCCTTTCATTAATGTGAGAAATAAAGCAAATAGCAAATTAGGCAGCTGCTTGCCAGGATGTGGTGTCCTGAGATGGCTTGCTAAGAGGACTTGGCTGGTAGATAAACCACACTAGCAGGAGAGTTTCCGGAAGCCTAAGGAAGGAATGTCTGCTTGTTCTCTTCCTAACCATTGCTGGGCTATCCTGACAATTCCTGACATTTCTCCTTGCCTCGCCCAAAGCAACCTTCTCTGTCTGGTACCAATGCTAGGGAAGATGGGGTCAATAAGGAGGGGAGGTGGGTTTGGTCTTTGCCAAAGGCTCTGAAGTGGATTTTCCTATCATAACTGGATGCTTTAGGCTATGTCCTTTAGTGCCCTTTTCGTGGCAAATAAGAAAACAGAAGCTCAAATACCTTAACCCAAGTTTGTCCAACCCTCAGCCAGAGGGCTGCATTCAGCCCAGGCCAGCTTTAAATGTGGCCCGAAACAAATTCATAATCTTTCTTAAAATGTTACAAAAATTATGCATGAACCTTATTTTAAGCTTGTCGGCTATCATTAGCGTAGTGTGTGTTACTTGTACGTGTGGCCCAAGGCAATTCCTCTTCTTCCAATGTGGCCCAGGCAAGCCGAAATGTCAGACACCCCTGCCTCACCCAAAAACGGCAAGTGTACTGGCTCAGGTAACTGGAGAGGCCAGGGGGGGCTCCGCGAGTAGCTCTCAGCTCTACTCCGTCCATATTAGCACTGTCACCTATCACCTGACCAAAGAATTGTTATGGACACTGGAAAAGGAAGGCCATTTGCATTTTAAAAATGGAGAGAAAAAGGAAAGAGATTGCTTTGCCTTTTTCGTGTTTATCCCTTCATCATAAATCTTTTTCCCCCTACTTGCTAACCATCTGTAACAGCCTGTAAATCTCTCATCATCCACAATCCATGACGCCCTTAGCAAGAAGCAAGGTCTCTTTTTCTGAATGCCACCGACAGTTTCCTTGTGGGAGGTGGTGTAGTTATGTTAAACATCTGGGTGCTGCTGGGTGCGGCCTGGACACTTGTTAGTTGTCTGGCTTCTCTGCGTAAGTTACTTCAGCTCTCTGTGCCTTAGTTTTTTCATCATAAAATTAGCATAACGTATTCATCCCTGGAATTGTGGGAGAACAAATTTAACCATATTAAAAGTGCTAGGGTGGTATCTGGCACAGAGAAAGCCCTCAATAAATGTTTTCCTTTAATTAGGCTGACCAGACGTACTGTTTTAAATGGGATGGAAAGCAACAGTAATGTTTCAAATGGTATGTATGGTCAGCCTACTGACACCCTGAATGTAGCCCAGGCGAGACGAGGCTGACCATGTGTGACATTTGAAATGGGACAGTACCATTGTTTTCTGTGCTGTTTAAAATAGTGCATCTGGTCAGCCTACCTTTGTTAATTTATTTTTCTTCTGTACCACTACCCATTTCCTACTTTGTATTACTATTTCTAGTAAGAGAACCCTATATCCCCCTTTTTATAGGCTGGGCCCCTTTGACTGCAGAAAATGTCCTGAGCCACAAACTGTAGAACTTTATGTTGGATATATTTTATCACAACTTTTTAGAAAAGAATTTATCCTCACACCCTGGTCTGAAAAACACTAGCTTAACAATGCAAGTTTTACTCTATGGAACTCTTTTACGTGCTAATTATAGCTGTTAAAGGGAAGTTTTCTTACTATGACTGGTAAAGAAAAAAAATTAAAGATTATCATTGAAATGAAAACACAAGTAGCTCTCTATCAAAAGGGCTGGCTAGACACTGTCGCTGAGAGAAAATGCAGATTGCAGTGGAGAGAATTCCAAAGCACTTGCTGGGGAAAACAAAGGAAGCCAAGACAGGCAATTACGGTAGGCAAGGGATAGTTAAGGACTGTTAGCATCGGAGACAATCACAGTCTCAACCTGAAAGTCCCTTTTTAGAACTGGGAAAAAAGCCAGCAGGCAGAAACAAGAGACTTCCCCGGTCTGCTCCGTAGCACCATTCACCCCAAGTCTGTGTGACGCTGGATTTCCATACGGTGAACGTTAAGCCTCTATGACGCGTGCATTCATTGTGTACATGTCCTGTCTTCCCAACTAGACAGTGTGCTTGCGGGCTGGAGCCTCATCTGATGTAAGCCAAACAATCCTCTCCCTTGTATTCTGTTTTGGTAATTAATTGTGATGGTGACTTTAAAGCTATGTCAATATTATATACTCGTATTGTCAAAGATTCTTTTGCAGAATACATGTTTCAGGTAGAACCTGAGGAGCAAAGATGGAAAAATAGACAAGGGAGACATGTCAGAAAAGAATGGGCTGAGGGGGTGGTGTCAGTGCTGGAGGCTGCTTTGAAGGGCCAGATCTGGGGACCAGGAAGAATATTGTTTGGAGAAGTGAGTAGTCTAAACATTCTCCTCCAGAGGCTGTCCAGAGAAGTTTTTACTCTAAATCAGTTATTAATAAAAGACGAGGCTCTTCTTAAGGTTCAGGCAACAAAGAGCCTTGCCAACACGAATCTGCCATTTCCTCTCTTTATACTTAGTTAGCAGGATTCAGTATTTGGCAGGTACCCAGCTGTGTCAGGTTCCTGGGCACTCTGGCTTCTGCACCGGATCTCGGAACCTGCTTTTACCGTGTCCCAGTAAGTACGTTTCTAGTGGCAAAATCCTGTGGTCAGTTTTACTGCCTTGGCGCACATCTCTAAAGGGTAAGGTAGTAATATTCATGGGTTGGGGGCCAGATGGCTTCTGTTGCAACTACTCACTTCTGCCATTATAGTGTGAAAGCAGCCATAGGTGACACATCAACAATGCACATGGCTGTGTTCCAATAAAACTTTATTTATGGATACTGAAATTTGAATTTCATATAATGTTTACATGTTGTGAAATAGTCTTTCTAAAACTTTTTTAAAGCAATAAAAATGTAAAAGCCACTCTTAGCTTGTGGGCCATACAAAAACAGGTTGTGGACTGCATTTAGCCTGCAGTTCGCTGGCCCCTGCTTTAAAGCTCCCCGGTTCATTCTAATGGGCAGCCAATGTTGGGAACCCCAGCCTATACTTTGAGTGTCTTGAACCATAGACCTGATTTATCACTGTTTCCCCACATGGTAGGTAGGTGCTTGATAAAAGCTGAATGAATTTATTTTGTAGATCCCATTCTACTTTTTGCCTCCACGGTTTTGTCTTCTTGAGGTACTCATATAAGTGGCATCATGCAGTATTCAATAAATACCCTGCAGAGGCCGTGGGTATTTGTTGAAATGGTTAAAATGGTAAGATCACTAGGAAGCAGGACAGGTTAAGATTGGTAAAGAGGAGGGACACAGCAGCCATAGGCACTGCTGGGACTCAGGGGAGGCAGAGGGGTGCTGGGGGCTGTGATGGCACCCGAGGCGTGCTATTTGGCTCTCCCTTTCAAGAGAACTGCTGTGGGGAGGGCGGCTGCAGACAGTCATCAGCTGCTGCACTTCCGGGTTCATGCTGAGGCCTTGCTGTCCCCAGGCTGCTCCTAACCCACGTTAAGCACCAGGGCCCCAGAGCTGGGTCGTTCCCGCCTGGTGGGTGCAGGGCCCTTCTGATGGCAGTCTTCACCCTGGAGCTCCTCGCCGGCCTGGCTGAGGCTTTCTCAGAACTGTGCTGCACTGTGACGCTCCCTCCAGCCTATCTGTCTTTCCCTCCCTCTCTTCACAGGTGTCAGACCTGCACTGTGGTCTGAAGGTATCCACAGCTATACCTGCTCCCTCTCTATCTTCATAAATACTTCCTCCAATAAATCTCTTCTTAGAGGACCTAGACTAATGAAAGGGACACTCAAGGAGAGCACTTTTTGAAAAGTAGATATATCACATTTTATCTCAAGTTTGAGGCTTCATCTCCCCCCCACCCCCGCCCCACCCCGCCGCCCACTTATGTTCATCGTCTCCCTATTTCTCTGAGAATAGAACCAACAGGATTGGGAAATGGCTATACCAATTTTAATGAATCTGATGGAAGAATCCGTCAATGTGAAATTTCTTCCTGAGCTCACAAGTATTCTTGGCTTGAGGCCGACAATCCCTTAGGGAACTTTTATGTTGAACTCAGAGCTTCAAGTAAAAATTAATCCTCATGCCTCTCATTTGTGCTGTGAGATGTGGAGTTGTCTCATCCCTGAGGTGTGTGGGAAGCCTTCGGATGGGTGGCCTGGGAGTTGCTCTGAGTGTACCAATCTCAAGGTCAACTTCAGGCGGGATCGGTGACCAGAGGAGGAGGAATGGGATGCGCCCGGGCAGAATGGAATGTCCCTGGATTTTGTCTGTCTTTGTTGTTGTTTGAGAAACTCTAATTGAGAATAGATAACTAGATTTAAAGTTCATCTGTGGGGAAAAAATGACGCATAGAAGCCAGACAAAACTGTCAGAACTCCCTGCCAAGTGCTCAAGTTATGATGCTAGACTTCTGCCCCCAAAGGGGACTAATGGGGGACACCTGGCCTGAGGGAGTTGAGGAAAAGGGTCAGTTGGGAGAAGTGGCCTCACACAGTGGATAGAGATGAGGAGGCCACAGCTCGGAGTTCATCCTCCCCCGGCACACGTACTGGACCACTTCCAGCCTCTGCTTTGCGGTGGGTGAGGATTTCTAGCACAGCCCTTACTGGGTCAGGCTCTGGGCAGAGTGAGCCTGCAGATGCCATGAGTAAGGACTCTGTCAGTCTGAAGTCAATCTGGGGTGACAGGATCTGGCAGGATCTGGCATGTGGCTGCTGGGACTGGCCCAGACAGGGTGGGCTGGGGCCACTGGCAGCTCCTGGCTGACGTGATGCCTATGCCTAGAAACCCCAGGAGATGATAGCTTCTTCTGACAGTTGCAGTCATAGTCCTAGGAATGGTATTAATTGAATAGGCCTGAATTGTGTACCCAAAACTGTGTCAAAGAGACCCCATGTACAGGCTCTTTAGCAAGGAAGGGGGAGTAATGTTGCCACTCTTCTCGGCAGGTGACAGGCAGTGTTACCGAAAAATGGGGTGCCCTTGGCGGCGTGGTGTCCAGGTTCTTGGTCTCTCGAGCAAAGAATTGAATGAGACACACGCAAAAGTGTAGAGGTGAAACAAAGAGATAGTTTATTGAAGAGAAAGTACATTCCAAAGAGGTAGGAGCGGGCTCGAGCAAGGTGAGTGGCTCAAGAGCCCCGATTAATGAGGCTTTGGTACTTTTATTTTCTTCTATGTCTTCAGGGGAGACACCTCTGGGCGTGGGGTCTCTTGATTGACAAGTCTGATTGACAAGGGGCTTATTACATAATGCCTTCTGACTGCGCATGCCCTTTCCCAGAGTTCAGTCTGTTATAATGATATTAATGAACTTCTGGGAATATGTATGATATTACAATGATGGTATAATGAGGTTTAGGTGAAGTGAAGGTCATTGTAACTCTCGCTGCGCAGGCACTAGAAACCAGCTCAAACTGGTGGGCTCCTTGTGTCCTCTAACTTCCTTGTATTTGCCTGGAACTTCCTCCTGTGGCTGCCCAGCTTGGGGCAGGGATTACTAGTGAGAGGGTGGTATCAAGGTGGTGACTATTCCAGCAGGGCAGTCTCATGGGAGGGGTCCTGAGATTCCCCCTATTCTGCCTTCCTTACTATCTGCCTTCCTCACATTTCCTTGAGAGATGTGATCCCCACAAATCTATATGGGAAGTTGAGGGGCTGAAGGTCTCATCTTCTATATCTGCTTCCTGCTGAAAATGGTCATTGTCCCTACCTATTGGGGATCCACGGAGCGCTCACCCTATCTGATCTAAAGGGGGAGGGGTCTCAAGATCCGCCATGTTGACTCCTTTGGTTGAGATGGGCTGGAAGCCTTGTTGGGGCACCGCTAGTATCCTGATGGTCCCTAGAGTAGGAGAAATTAATTCAGTTAGTAGTTTAAAGGCATTGACCTGAGAAATAGGTTTTAAAGCCCTTGTCACTGGGTGGTTCCAGGATGGAAAGTCTGTTGGGCCTGTGGCCCTTTGACTTCTGGCCCAACTGATCATTCAGGTGTCGTCCCCTGTCTAGGTCCGGAAAGGCCTGGAAGGGATGCTTGCCTGTAGTGATTGTAATCAGCAAGCTGGAGACAGGAGTTACAAGTTTTGGAGCAATTATCCATGGGGGACAGTCTATTGCTCAGGGTGAGGAGCCAGAGAAAACTGATAAGGAGAGCGATTAAGACTTTGGACTAGGAAAAAGGTGAAACTGAGAGCTAAAGAACAAAAACAGGAGTCTTTAGTGAAGTGGGAGGATGGCTGCTCTGTTTGGCCCATATCAGCAGCAGGTCAAAGGTCAGGCCTTCTGATGAGATGAGATAGCACGCATATTTGGAAGGCAGCTGTCCAAAGTTCAGATAAACAGCCAGGAAAGAAAAAAACCTGTAGGGAGAGGGCAGAAGAGCTAATATCAGAGTAATAATAGTGAACACATACTGATTGCTGTATCAGCTAGGATGCTTTCACTTACAAATCAACAAAAATCTTACTCAACAGGTTTAAACAATAAGGAGGCCCAAAGCAGAGTGGTTGGCTCCAGGCTGCTTATGTTGGCAGCTTGATAACGTCTTCTAGGACCAGGGTCTCTGCCCTCCCGTGTTGCCATCTAGGTATTCTGACCTCAGCCCAGGCTAAGCCACCTCAAAGTCTCAGAACAGCTGTAGCAGCCAAGTGTCACTACTGTGTAACCAAACCCAGGGGCTTCTTTTCCTTGAGTCCTCCCCCTTTTTAAAATTGTGGTGAAAGACACAACATGAAATTTACCATCCTAACTATTTTTAAACACAGTTCAGTGGTATTAAGTACATTCATATTGTTGTACAACTATCACCACTGCCTAGCTCCAGAAGTCTTTTCATCTTGCAAAACGGAAACCCTATACCCATTCACCAATAACTCTCCATTCCTACTTTTAAAGAACAAAATTCAACAGTAAATTTGAAGATCTGTTTTGGATTTAGTAAGCAATTCATGAATCAAGCAGCATCCCACCTAGCAGCTAGAAAGGTGCTCTGAGGGGTTGTGCAAAATGGAAGGTTTTTAGAGACAGAAAGAGAGTCAGACAAGAAAGTCAAAAGAATAGATTATTTCAGGTAAGGTAACCTCTTATACAAAGTCATGGGTCTTATCAGGCAGATTACCTCACTAGTAAATTACCTCAACAGAAAATTCCACACTGACTGGTCAAACATTCCACTCCTGGAGAGCTGAAACTGCAATTAGGTTAGCTATTAAATTTTGGTTTGTTGACATGGCTTAGCAAATGTGACTCCATTTTGGCTATTGTTTCATTTTTTAACACCTCCTTCCCCTCAGCCCCTGGCAACCACCACTCTGCTTTCTGTCTCAAAGGTTTTGACTTTTCCACTCATCTAAGAGGAAGGAATCATGCAATGTTTTCTTGTTTTGTTTTGTTGTTGTTTCTGTTGTTCCACCTATTTTTGTATGACTCACGAGCTAAGAATGATTTTTACATTTGTAAATGGTTATGTTTTAAACAGTTATATAAGTTCCTACATAATATCCTCAATTTTGTCTCTTGGTTTGCAAAGCCTAAAATATTTTCTGTCTTCCCTTTAAGAAAAGCTTGCTAATCCCTGGGCTAAATCAATGGTTTGCAACTTATTTGGTGGTGACAACCTACCTCTGATACAAATGGTAGGGTGAGGGGTCCCATCTCCATCTCTCACCTTGGACTCCAGCTTTGCCCAGAGGAGTTTATTTGCTTTGCATAATGGCTGCCCATGTCAGCCTTCATGGGAACACAATGGTATGAGTTAAAACCTTGGAGAACACTTGGACTAGATGTTTTCTAAAGTTTCTCACAGATCCATCATCCCAACATCCTCCCGTTCCAGTGAATTTAACTCAGAGAATTAGAGTCAAAGTTAATTTGAAGACTTTTTAGTAATTTACATTAAAAAAATTGGAAGTAATATACAAACTGGAGCAAATATTAACTTTGCAAAAATTAAAAAAAAATATTTTTAAAGTGAAGGGGATCAGGTGACACCACACCAAAATATACCACTTGGTCAAAAGAATTATTTTGTGCTGAAGGCATTTGAGTTCCTGAAATCCCTTATCTGCCTAAAAGCAGAGCCTCCCAAAAGAACTTAATTGTCATAAATCCCCTCTCAGGAAGCAACTGTAATCTTCTCTTCTCAGAGAGAAGTGGGCACTGCATCCAGACAGACATTCTCACAAAACTATCTCCCCCCTATTCTCTTAAGGCCCATTTATCTTTTCTTTTTTCTTCTTCTTTTTTAAGTCATTTGTGTTTCCGTAGGTGCCCTTTCTCCTCACCCCTTCTAAGAAGTCATTTGCTCTCCCAGAAGTGCTTCTCTGCCCATCCCCTTTCCCTTTGAAGATGGTATTGTGGGGGAGGAAAAGATCTTTCCTGTATGCTTGTAAATTTTCAGCTGGCACCCCTGTAACAAAAGACAGATTAATAAGAGAAAAGCAATAACATTTACTTAATTTAACTTTTAGATGACATGGGACACTTCATAAGGAAATGAAGACCTGAAGAAGTGGTTAAATCTGAGCATTTCTAGATTTGATGAGGAGTGGAGAGTCTTAGAAAAATGTGACAGGACAAAAAAGGGATATGAGTTAAGTGTAGTAAGTTGGAGGAAACAGCAAGGCCTGTTGGCTCAGCTTCCTCTTAGGTGTCTTAGAGATGAGGGTATTTCTTTTCTTAATATAGGAAGGGCATCTCTCACATGTGGGTTTTATGACCTGCTTCAGGGGAAGGTCAGAAAGTCTTCCTGCACATGCAGGAAGGAATTTTTCAAATTCCTTCACCTTAAAATATTCAATATACCAAGGTGCTATATATTGGTGTAGCATGTCCTAAACCCCATCAGTATATAAACTCAAATTTCATTGCCCATGTGGGTATTCACTTCTGTGATGTCTCCAAGCATGTAAAATTAAAAATTAATAAATTCATAGGTCTTTTCTCTTGTTAATCTGTATGGTGTAAGTTTAATTCACAGGCCCCCTCAGACTGAACTAAAGGAAGTGGAGAAGAGAGATCAAAGAAGGCAGAGTAGATAAATGCTGTGCCTGCTTCCTTCTGTGAACAAATGAAAATTACAACTAAATTATAGAACAAACAACAAGGAGAACCACCTGAAGTATAGCTGAATAGAAGATTTGTAACTAAGATATAAAGAAGAAGCCAGTTGAGATTGGTGTGATGGTTGAGAACAGGGAGGAATATCTCCCGTGTGGAGGTTCCCCCTGGAGGAATGAGGGACACCAGCCCCATACCAGCTCCCCAGCCTGGAGTATTAGTGCTAGGAAGAGGAGCCTGCACAATATCTGGCTGTAAAAAGTCCCCACTGGGATTCTGACCATCCAGTGGGACAGAAAGCTGCAGGTAACCCAGATGCCTTCTTAAAGTGCTCACACACAGATTCACTCATTTGCAGGCATTCACCGAGGACTCTGGCAGAGGGATGGTGACCCGGGGGGTGTTGAAGGCATATGGGGGGCAGACTGAGATGTGTGGCTTCAGGAAAGAGCTGTAAGACAGTCCCCATTGTTCATGCGTGGGGTCCTCCTCTCATGCAGCTGGCAAGCAGGCACCATCTTTCCTGTGTTGAGCCCTCCGCCTATGCCTGTAGCCAAATCTGAATCTGAATTGGTCTGGTGAGTTCTGTTCGCTCTACCCTGGTGACTCACTGAGACCCTGTCTCACCCAAATCCATATAGGTTGAGGCTTTATCAGCAGCTGAATGTTATGGGAGCTGGCAGATGGCAGCAAGCCTCTTGTGGAGGTACCCCAGGCCCAGTACTGGTGATAACCATCCTCAGTCCACAGTGTTTCCTCTCCCATGTGCTTCCAAGTTTAGTACAGGCAGCAAATGACCATGGATTGATTTGTAGCCCCTACTGAGTAGTCCCCAGCTTGTCACAGACAGTGGGTGACCTGGGCCTGCACCTGAGCTTTTCCCAAGAGACCCCTGAACCAACATACTTGGAGGTTGGCTTCAGACCACAGGAGAGCACAACCCAGTTAGCCCCACATGCAGTACACAGAAAGGGTGGTCTCAACAAGCATCAAAGCTTCCTGGGGCAAATCCCACCTAGTGGTGTAAGTCCCTGAATAGCAGTCTATAAGCTGTGGATGTGGCCAAACCCCACAGCTAATCAGCCTGAGGGGCAATTCCACCCACTGACATGCCAGTAATACTCAAGGCTCAACTATAATAGGAGGGCATACACAACCCAGAGCAGGTACCCATGGTGATTGTGCCAGGGCCCCACAGGGCATCTACTTACATAAGACCACCTGGCCAAGACAGGGACACAGAGAGGCAGCCAAAATGAGGAAACAAGTATGCCCCAAATAAAAGAACAGAAGAAAAATATATAAAAAGATCTAAATAAAATGGAAGTAAACAACGTACCAGATACAGAGTTCACAACAATGCTTATAAAGATGTTCAAGGAATTTAGTGAGATAACAAGCATAAAGAAGGACATAGAAACTATAAAAAGAACCATTCAGAAATGAAGACTACAATAACAAAATGAAGGATAAACTAGAAGGAATCACCAGTAGACTAGATGAAGCAGAGAACTGAATTAATGAGTTGAAAGATAAGATAGTAGAAATACCCAATCAGAACAGCAAAAAGATATTAAAAATTGAGGATAGAGACCTCCGGGACAACATCAAGCATAACGATTTTTGTGTCATAGGGGTACCAGAAGAAGAAGGAGAAAGCAAGGGATTTAAGAAACTTTTTGAAGAAATAATGACTGAAAACTTTCATAATCAGGGAAAGAAAATAGACATACAAGTTCAGGAAGTACAGAGAGGCCCAGAAAGGATAAACTCAAACAGGCCCACACCAAGACACATTATAATTAAAATGGCAAAGGTTAAAGGCAAAGAGAGAATCCTAAAAGCAGCAAGAGAAAGAAAGGCAACTAGTAACTTATAAGGGAGCTCCCATAAGATTGTCAGCTGATTTCTCAACAGAAACTTTGCAAGCCAGGAGGGATTGGCATGAAATATTTAATGTTATGAAAGCCAAAGACCTACAACCAAGGGTAATCTACCCAGCAAGGCTATCATTTAAAATTGAAGGACAGATAAAAAAGCTTCCCAGGCAAGGAAATGCTAAAGATTTTCATCACTACCAAACCAGTATTACAGGGAATGTTAGAGTGACTTAAGATGGAAAAAAATAAGATCAAAATTAGAGTAATAAAATGGCAATAGTTATCTATCTATAAAAAATTACTTGCAGTGCAAATGTATTAAGTGTTCTGATCAAATGACCTAGGAAGGCTGAATAGATAAGAAAACAAAACCCTTACACGTACTGCCTATAAGAGACTCACTTCAGATTGAAAGACACAAAGAGACGGAAAGTAAAGGAGTGGAAAATTATTTTATGAAAATGAAAAAAACAAAAACAAAAAACACAACTGGGGTAGCAATACTATCCCAGACAAAATAGACTGTAACACAAAGCCTATAACAAGAGACAAAGAAGGATCCAGTAATTCCACTTCTGGGTATATATCCAAAAAAATCCAAAATTCTACTTCAAGGGGACATGTGCATCCATATGTTCATTGCAGCGTTGTTTATAATGACCAAGTTGTGGAAGTAGCCTGGGTGTCGTTTGATGGATGAATAGATAAAGAAGAGTTGGTACATATGAGGTTGGCCAATTAATTTTGCAAACTCATTCTAGAAATAGTGCCATATATCTCATTGCTGAATATCACTACAGTCACCCTCAAAGTGCTATGCACCAACTTCAGGACCCAGTCTACTCTTCAAAGCAATTTTGAAACTTTCTGGAATGACCAAGTTCATGAACTTGCCACTGTGTGCTTACGTTGGCAGCACTGTACAAACAGTTCAGTAAGGTGTCATAACCTTGGACAGTTTTTTGTATAGTGCTGCCAATGTAAGCCCTTGGTGGGAAGTTCACGAATTTAATTGTCAAATTTTGGGTACAACAGTTCTGATGTCCATTCCAGAAAAAAAGTTCCGAAATTGCTTTGAAATGTGGACTAGGCGCTGACATTGGTGCACAGCCTCCCAAGGGGAATACCTTAAGGGTGACCATAGTGATATTCAGCAATGAGGTATGTAGCACTTTTTCTAGGATGAGTTTGTGAAATTAATGGTCTGACCTTGTATGTACAATGGAATATTGCTCGACCATGTAAGGGAATGGGTTTTTGCCGTCTGTGGCAGCATAGATGGACCTAGAGTGTATTGTGCTAAGTGGAATGTCAGACAGAGAGAGACAGATGCAGTGTGATTTTGCTTGTATGTGGAATCTAAAAAACAAACAAACAAAACAGAAACAAACTCATAGATACATAAAACATTTTGATGGTTGCCAGATGGGAAAGGGGTTGGGATATGGGTGGAAAAAGGGGAAGAAATTAAGAAATACAAATTGGGAGTTCCCTGGTGGTGTAGTGGCTAAGGCTTCACCACTCTCAACGCTGCGGCCTGGGTTCGACTCCCAGCCAGGGAACTACCAAAAAAAAAAAAAAACCAAACAAATTGGTTGCTATAAATTAGTTATAGGAATATAATATATAGCATAAGGAATATATATAAACAATAATATTGTAATAACTAGATATTGTTTCCGATGGATACTAGATTTGTTGGTGTGACAGATGTGCACGTTGGGGTGCAGGGTGAAAAAAGGTGAAGGGATTAAGAAATACAAATTGGTAGTTACAAAATAGTCATGGGGATATAAAGTACAGCATAGGGAATGTAGTGAATGATTTGGTAATAACTATGTAGAGTGCCAGGTGGGTACTAGTCAGGGTATCTCTTCTTAAAATATATAAAAATCTAACCACTATACTGTACCCTTGATTTTAATATAAAATAATATGGAATGTGAGCCGTAATTAAAAAATTTAAAAAGTCAGAAAAGCTGAAGGGGAATAAGAAGTCCAAATTTCCAGGTATGAAACAAGTAAGTCATGAAGATGTAATATACGGCATAGAGACTACAGTCAACAATATTGCAATAGCATAGTGTGGTGTCAGATGCTTGCTGAACTTACCCTAGCGATCACTTCTTTAGGTATATAAATGTTACGTAACTATGGCGTGCCCCTGAAACTAACACAATACTGTCTGTTAGCTCTAGTTTTAACAAAAATCTTAAAAAAAAGAAAAAAGAAGAAAAAGAAGGTAGAGAAAATGTTTACCATCCTGTACAGAAGCAAAGTGTATGGTGAAATATCCTTGGAGGTATATTGAAAATTTTCCTACAACAGCATAATTTTAGGAAAATTATGAAAATTGCAAAGTATCTCCAAAAAGAGCTGACCCCTGGGCTGAATGAAGTTTTAGTGCAGGCATGTGCACCCTGCCACACCACGTGGCTGCACTATGTCTGTGAGCAGTGCTCCGGGAAGGGCTGGCAGAGCTCAGGACAGCGGGACTGGGATGGGGAGAGGGATTACTCTCCTCCCTGCCAAGGGCTGGAAAATTTTCACTTTAAGAAAAAAAAAAATGGATGTTCAGATCCCAAGTATGTCTTTTTTTTTTTTTTTTCTTTTTTTCCCCTCAAGGGTGAAACTTTCACTTTATTGAGTCTGTTTCATTTTTATTCATTTACTTTCCTGAAATTTCTGTAGGCTGACGAAGCTGGCTGCCATTCATATTCAACTTACATGCATAATAGTCTCATTTACAATTGATGAGCACATCAAGGGATCTGTCACCGGGCCTTCCTTTTGACTTCCGTCTGTAATCCAGCCCACTTCTTGTGAGTTGCCAGGTAACCAGCCAGGGGGAGGGGGGGACTCCCCTAGGGTAAAACTCAAGCTTTCAAACATTGATTGGCAGCAGTTCCACTCTCTTATCAGAACAGTCATTATCCCAGAAGCTCCTCACAATAAACTTCTGTACCAAATTAATTAAAGAAAAGCTTGATAATTCCATTCTAAAGCATTCCAATAAAAGCAATTTCAGGTACATAATGCACAACTGGCTTTTCCACTTAATTTCCAAATGTAACGTAAGGATATTTAGTACCATTCACATTAACCAGTGAAACCATCAGATTCTCAGGCAGAAAAGATGGCCTTTGCCTGGAGAGTGGGGAAGAAGGTCTGTGTGAAGTGCAGTGGTCATTACACTATTTAAATTAAAGATGAGGAAACTTTGGGGCCACTTATTATCTTTCTTGAAGAAGGAGCACTTTTAGAAAAGAATATGATAAGAGCTGCTGTAAAAGAAGAATTACTTACTGGACATTTGTTAAAATGGTAGGAAGACTTTATTCAAGATTCTTGTAATAAGTCAACCCTATTGCAATAGGGGAGAGAGACTGAGCTCAACTCTGAATACAAGGACAGGTGGGATTTGTAGCCAAGGAGCAGAATGAGGGGTTTGGTGGATGGAAAATTACTAAGAGATTTCAATCCAACAGGATTCTTGCTAAAGCCAGGCCAAGGACTTAGACATCAGGGTGGAGATGAGGAGCTTGATCAAATATCAACATGATCAGATATCAAGGGTTGGAGATGACTTGGCAACATTTTTGCTAAAACTGGGCTGGCCAAGGAAGAACATGGAAGCCAAGGTCAAGGTTTGGTCAAGAAGAGGACTCAGAGGAACCTAGCTAAAGTTCAGTCAAGGAGAGTCTGTTTGCTCTTCAGCTATTGTGTTTTGTGATGGAATAATAGAAAGTGGACTCTTGAGGTCATTAGGAGGTAAACATTAGGCACTGAGAGGAATTTTTAGTAATGGTTGTTATCTGTGAGAGGAGGGGAACCATGGAAGACCTCAGAAGCTTCACCTCCTGGGCAGCCTTTCAAACTCTAGCGTCTCCTCTGCCTGTGTGGGTTGCTGTGGCCATGCCTAAAGAGCCTCAGGTCAGTTATTGTTGGCTTTGTCTGCCAGAAGCTGCACCTCCAGTGACTGCTCATCAGAGGGGTGGCTGACCGAGCTGCCATAGGTTCCCATCCCAGTGGAAGGCATAGAAAAGCTCCAGGGAAAAGCAGAGCCCTGAACCTAGGCTTTCCTAACACCAGCATTGTTGCTGCTTGTCCAGTCCTCTCCTGTCTCTTTAGTTTTGCAAATCTATGCCATGATTCTCTGTCATTTATCCCACCACCTAGTTTTTTCTTCCTGAGTCTAGTTTCTTCAGTTTGTCTTTGCTGGTTCCAGTGTCAGACTGCTAATGCCTCTATTTTTCCTATTACATGGCTTGATACTTTCCAGACAGCCCTCGTATGTCTGAAGCAAATAAACTGAAAATCTGACAGGGTCTCTCTCAGAAGCCCACAAATGTCTACATGCCCTATTCCTACAATTCCCTCATCAGTAGGGTACAAGAAGGACATAAAATAATGAATTTGCCATGCTGAAATTAGATTCTTACTTGGACAGATGCTACAGGGGACAGGTCACACGAAATTAAGCAGAAGGCAAAGTGAACATCACATCTTTAACCTGGTTCTCAGAACCTGGACTGGAAGCTGTGGGGTCGGTGACTCTACCATCACCTGAGTCTGTTTCGATGTATTATTAATACATTAAGCATCAGACTGAAGCCCCACACTGGAACTCAGCCTGGTGGACAGCTTACAGCCATCTGCGTGGCTCCCAGCGGCAACAGTGGGGAAAGGAGAGCAGCGTGGAGCAGCTCGGGGCTCCCTAAATCCACCAGTGGAAACCAATACAGTTTGGAGAAACATTGAATAGCCCTGACCTTTTCCTTCCAGTATGTCCTGCCTTTAGCTTGCCTGTGTGGTTCTGACCCCTGGGCTGACATTGACCTGCAGGAAGACATGCTCCAGACCACACAAGTGGCATCAGGCTCCTGACCCCTGTTAGTCGCTGTCCTTCCCCCCACGCCCCAGCCCCGGGTCTCAGGTGCCTCTGTGCTGTGGTATATTCCCGAAATCACGTGATGTTTCTTCATAGCTATTTAAACCTTTGGCCTGGAATTCTCTTGGTGAGGATCAATTCTTCTTTCTGTGTGGGAATTTTGGTTTTCAATGCTCTAGGCTTTCTCCCCACTCTTCCTCTCACCTGCAAATCTTTCAGAGAATGGAAGATGGCACATCCTCTAAAAAAATGGGGAGCAGCTCCAGTCCAAGTCTGCGTCGCTCTGTCCCATGTGGCCCCGTCTGTTTTCTGCAGTCTTGACTTGGTGCCACGGAAGGTCTTGTGTGTATGTCTGGGGGAAGGGTGGGCACGGCACTGGCATTCCCTGTGCTGAGAAGGCTGGATGGGGAGCTTGTTCTGGCCTAAGCCCCTGCTAATGACTAAATCTTATCAATTGATTCTATGACAGGCTTTGAATCACTCCATCTTGCTTCCTTTTAATTTCTTTGTAAGAATACTGAATGAATGCTTTAGTCATTCATGCCACTGACTTCTGACATGCCACCTCTCAGTTTTTCTGACCTCAGTACTTGGCATCTATATTTCTTCCAGCTATTGTCTCCTTGCACTCCTTTTACAAGATCAGCATTCTTCATGGTGGTGCTCAAAGGGACATCTTTTACCTTCTCCCTCCATCTTCCAACTTCTCCACCATGATTGAAAAAGGGAGTCCCTATTGCATGGCACAGCCGTATTTCCTGTGTAATAATAATGAACTTTCCCCATTGACAACTGATCCATGCCCAGTGTTGCCAATATAGTACAAACAGCAAGCTTGTCTAACGTGCGGCCCACGGGCCACATGCAGCCCAGGACGGCTTTGAATGTGGCTCAACACAAATTCATAAAATTTCTGAAAACATTATGAAAATGATGCATGGACCTTTTTATTGTTTGTTTAAGCTCATCAGTTATCATTAGTGTTAGTGTATTTTATGTGTAGCCCAAGGCAATTCTACTTCCAATGTGGCCCAGCGAAGCCAAAAGGTTGGACACCCCTGAAAGTATTATGATAAATGAATTGGATCTAGATGGCTACCATTTAGAACCAACTCGGTGTCTTCTTCATACAAGGTCATGGAGGAGGAGGAGGGTGTGCTCCTATGATCCCACTTCAGTGCAGAGTGAGATACAGGTGAAGAATTGGACTGATGTTGGTGATGCTTGGGGTATGTGTCCTCAGAAAAATGTTCTCACCGGCAACTTCGGAGCTAAAGAAGAAGCAGAATTCAAGGCTCTCAGATGTTAATCTCTTCTCATACTAGGGTAAGAGTTCAAACTGTTTGGTAGTTAGGAGTATCCAGATCAGCAGACACTGTAGCTGGGATCCCGGAAGTCAGCCCACATGGCGTGCCTATTGCAAAGTTAAAAATGCACAGCCATGTTTGCAAAGTGCAGCGGGTTTTGTTTACGTGAAGGATGGAGGGGCCTTATGTGAAGGAACTGTCTTAAGTAAGAGAGGACAATCAATTGAACTAAAGACAATGGGTTCAAGAGGAAGAGGAGTAAGGATGTTTTTGGTAATAGCTTTTTTGGGATATAATTCACATGTTACATAATTTACCCATTTAAAGTGTATGATTCAATGGTTTTTAGTATATTTTCAGAGTTGTATAACCATCACCACTATAAAATTTAAAAGTTTTTCATCACCCCAAAAAGAGAACATGTACCCTTTAGCCATCACCTTATAATTTTCCCCACTTCCCCAGCCCTAGAAAACCTACATTCTGCTTCTGGATTTGCCTGTTGTGGACATTTCATGTAAATGCAATCAGACAA
The DNA here is from genome assembly GCA_004026885.1 of Lyroderma lyra. Taxonomy (NCBI): domain Eukaryota; kingdom Metazoa; phylum Chordata; class Mammalia; order Chiroptera; family Megadermatidae; genus Lyroderma; species Lyroderma lyra. The sequence continues at coordinate 31,489 of PVJL010007027.1, forward strand.
TATGTGACCTTTTGTGCTTGGTATTTCATTTATCATCATGTTTTCAAGGTTCATGAATGTTGTAGTGTGTATCAGCACTTCATTCCTTTTCATGGATGAATAATATTTCACTATATAAATATAGTACAATTTGTTTATCCATTCATCAGTTTATTGGGGCATCAATTTGGCTTCCCCCCCCCTACTTTTTGGGCTATTATGAATAAGCTACTATAAACATTCATGTACAAATTTTTGTGTGGATGTGTTTTTATCAGTCTTAGTATATACCTAGGAGTAGAACTGCTGGATCATATGGCAACTGGGAGGAAGAATTTTAAGTAGAGCATGGTACATGCCTCTCAGATTATTCTCCGAACCACCTGCTCAGATTCATGGAGAGTCCTAGAAAGAGGAATGCCATATAAAGGGACCCAAAATGTCACACGACTGCAGTCTCTGCAACCCATGGTCAGCACAGGTGCCCTGAGCTGTGGACCTCTTTCATAGGTGGAGGTCACGGACATGAACGGGGGTGTCTGGGACATGAACACATGGCTGAGGACCTCCAGCACCAGGAGGAAATGTGAGCAGCATGCACGTGGTACTATAAGGCGCACATAGTATGCCAGGCCAATTAACCCCAAAGAGGCAGCAGGAAAGTGTGGAGCTCCAGGAGACCAGTAGCTAGTAAGGAGGAAATGGATATACCCAGGAGTGGCTCCAGTGACTGCCCAGATCCATACATGAAACATCTGCTATGGGGTGTCCCAAATGTTGGGGAGGAGTATGAGTAGAGAGTTCTCCATGGAGCAAGTAGAGAGTTGTAGTTGCTGTGAGTGTAGTCCTATAACAGAAATGTGTGTGGGAAGGTGAAGTGGAGTGTAGGTTGCTTAGAGAAATGGCAGCCTCCAGGCACCTGGCTTGCAGCCTGGGTGAAAACAGCAGTGTCTCTGGCATTCCTAGAAGAGCTACCCAAAATGAAGGGGCCATGAGAACCAGGAGAGTGGCTATTTCTGTGGTAACCTTTATCATATTCCACCTTCCCCACCTCCATGATTTGATGATATGTAAGTCCCTGAAACCTCAGTGTTTTCCTAGGATTGAGGAGGGTCCTCATAATGACTGAGGCAGAATTTCTCACCAGACTTGCAGGAGACTAGTTAGGGATAGAACTTGTTCATTGATAGAAAATGAAAAGTTGTAACATTTCTCAGACTCTCAAGTTTATAAATGGAAATTTCCATTGGCTACTGATCCAAAGATCAGTATGATGTATTCTAGGAGACAATAAATAGATCTGCTCTGTTGGACCATTCACACACAGAAAAGAGGGGTTGAGGATGTAAAAGCAAATCAAAGCCTGATAGTGAAGGGTTTTGGATTCCATGAACGAATTTTGACTTTCCATGTAGCCATGGGCAGGCATTTGAGGCTTTGTCCTGGACAAGACCCAGACAGAGGCTCTTCTCCTCTGCCCAGGACTTGGTAACATGCCAGAGCCCCTGTGTTCTCAACAAGGAGATTGAGGTTGGTGAGATAACGACTTGTTTTGAAATTCAAGTGTTATGGCCAAATAAGAACGTTAAAGATGTTCAACATCATTAGCCGTCAGGGAAATGCATATCAAAACCCCAATGCATTACCATTTCTACCCACTAAAATGTCTATAATCAGAAAGACAGACGATAACAAATGTTGGCAAAGATAGGGAGAAATTAGAACCCTGATACATTGTTGGTGGGATGTAACAGGTCATAGGTGCTTGGAAAAGTTTGGTGCTTTCTCAGGAAGTTAAACATAGCTACCATATGACTGAGCAAATTAATTTTCTATGGCTACCTAACAGAAATGGAAATATATGGTCACATAGAAACTTGTGCACGAAATGTTTCTAGCACCACTTATTCATAATAGCTAAAAAGTAGAAACAACCCAATGTTTACCAACTGATGAATGGATAAACAAGATGTATCTCCATACAATGGAATATTACTTATACACACACACACACACACACACACACACACACACACACAAAATGAAGTACTGGATGTAGGCTACAACATGGACGGACGAAGCTTGAGATTATTATGCTAAATGAAAGAAACCTTTGTCCTGGACAGAAAAATGTCACTCATTGCTTAAAGCCATTTATATAAAATGTCCAGAATAGGCAAATCCATATCCATAGTGACAGGTTTACTTGTGTTCTAGGAGGTGAAGGGAGGGAAGAATTGGGACTGACTACTAATGGGTTCTTTTTAGAGTAATGAAAATGTTCTGGGATTAGACAGTTGTGATGGTTGCAACTCCCACATCCCAGAAACCTCCTCAGTCCCAGGCAAACCCTGAGCAACTGTCATTGCTAAAACTGGGGAAGTCCAAGCAAACCAGGATGACGTGGTCAGGCTCGTGTGTGCTGAGGCAGTGCTCAAGCATGACAATGAAGATAAGCCAAGTTCACATTTAACAGCAATTTCTCAATCACAATGTGTTTGACCCTGACTTGTGATGTAGCTAAGGCAGGTTTTACTTATTTCCTGTTCATGGATAAGAAACTGAGGTTCTCACAGGCTTAGAGGTTTGCCTAAGGTTGTATGGGAAATAAATGACAGGACTGGAAATCAAGCCTGATCCTCATTCCAAGTCCAGGCTCTCCCACATGTGGGTAATAGTTTGTATTATACGTATCAGTGGTGCTGGCAAACATGTGAGTCACCCCATAGATGCTGGCCGTCTGGCTTCTGAATTCAAGGGTAACTTCCTCTTCTTTTTACCTTCCCACTCCCAGAGGCTGCCCCACGTGGGACCGTTCCTAAACAGTGCCAGCTCTCGGCACCATCTTCACATCCATCTCCCTATTCCTTTGCTATCTCTAGAGGCAAAGATTGTGTCTTAGTCACCTCTGTTCTTGGCTCGTATTACCTTGCCTGGTACATAGTTGGTGCTTAATAACTGTACTGAAAGAAGCCTGACTAAAGTTCCAAAGAACAAACAGGAATGAATATCCCAGATAAGGAAAACTACTGTCGCCTATCTCTGTTACCCAGCTATTAGCGTGTCTTCAGACTGAATTATCCTCCCTCTCCGAGGTGTTAGGCCTTCCTTAGGCCTTGCTTTCTGAATTGCTTGCTGCTGGTGATGGCACAACCTGTCTCCTGCTTTTCAAGTTGTGTTGTAAACATTCTCCAAAGGTCACTCCCAGCCAAGATTTCTATGATGATTTCACATGGGATGGCCTTACCTGCAACGGGCTGCCTAGGACAGAATGTAGTTGTGCCCAAACTGAGTGGATAAGAAAGAGACAGCTTTCCTGGGGTTTAGAAATTCCAAGGGTATCATGACAAAGGGCTTCATGTATGCAGGTTGAGGGGCCCCAGCCATATCTCACAGGAAGGTCCATGAAGTAGGAGGCACCAGCCTTCTCTCCTGGTTCATCTTCTGGGAAGTTATAAGAACTTCCTGTGCCTTAGAGAGTTTTCTTACCTTTAAGATGAGGACGATTACAATTTCCCTACTGACTTCATAGGGCTTTTATGAATTCAGGTTAGAGAATGGATTCATGTTTTCTAAACTGAGTTTCATAGAGGCTTAAAATTCTACAGAGGTTTCTCAGAGAGAAAGATGCTACTTTATGCAGCTACATATTTATTTATCTGTATTGACATACATCTATAGACATCTATATTTATCTGTATTGAGGTGTTTTATGCATTATTCTTCAAAAATATTTGCTGTCCCTTACTGGAAAAGATTGTATTTTACCCCTTGGGGATTCCAGGCTTGGTCACAAGACTTCCTCTGGCAGTGAAATGATAGTAGAAGTGACGTGTTATTTCTGAGCAGAAGCTTTAAGAACTAGGGTATGGATTTTCATAGTCTCTTTTGCCTCTGTTGTGAGACCATCAGTGTTCCAGATAGAGGCTAAGTCATCAGCCTTGGTCTTGAAAGAAAGAGGATATGAAGCAGAGCTGCAGGGCATAAAACATGAGTGAGAAATAAACCTTTTTTGTTGTAAGCCACTGGAATGTTGGGATCATTTGTTGCCGTAGCATAACATTGCCTATTCTGACTGATATAGCTGCCAAGTAAGATTATGACTTGAAAAAATGATTTTGTTGCTTAAAAAATAAAGGTTAGAAAAATCACTGGGATTAATGATGGCAGACTGTAAACTCTTCGATAAAACATACTTTTCTAAATGTCCTTTTGTCCTTTTTCTATTGTTCTGGTTGTATTAGGCATTTGGTAAATATCTGTTAAATGCATTTAATGCAAGTGGATTTGAAAAAACAAATAGTGTCATCGGGAGAGATGCTATTGTTATCATTGTCAGCTTCTACTTTACCTTTTCTTTCCTTTGTTAGTCTTGCAAAATGTTTTAGTCAAAATTGATATAATCTGCTCTAAAGTATCATTATAATAATTATCATTTCCTTTGTCTAACAGGAAATTTTATGTTCTATGTCAAACATTACAGATTTGAAAGTGTAACTGAAAAATAGGAAGAGAGCAGATCTAACTTAGCCTATGAATTGTTCTCCATGGTATCAGTTCCTCATGGTACTACCTTGAATCAGAACCACTTATGGGATGGTTAACTGCATTGGGCCATAGTAGCCAGGAAGGGGCAAACAAGGACCTTGAACTAAGTTATAAGGATAGGTGGGACCTAGAGAAAGGCCCAGCTGCAAGGGCTGGTATAAAGCTGGAATGCAAAAACAATCCTCCAGGCAAACTGCAAGAGTCAATGAGTAGTGTAGTTCATGCAGTAAGGCCTGAGGAGATTTGGAAAGTGTGTGTCAGAGGGCAGGCAGGCATCCCACCACGTAGGTAGACAATTGCTTCAGGACGCTCAGGGCAGCAATACTGGAAAGTTCAGGCAGACATGACTATCTGGGAAGTTGGCCCTGAGTCTTGACCATAGAACAATTCCATTTTAGGGATAGGAGGGTAGAATGAGGGCAGTGCTTCCAAAAGGAAGATAGGATTCCAGATCTAGAGAGACAGAGTGCTAGGAAGGGTACAAGGTTTCAGAACTGAGAGGCAAAGGTGTAAGGGTTGAGGGTGAGACTAACAAAAATGGTAACTTAATGTCAAATCCTAGAGTGTAGAATTAGAGGACCTAGACTATAGGTGGAGCTTAAGTGGTCCAGGGATCCCAAGTATAAAGACAGGTAGGCCAATACCATAAATGAGGAAGAACTGAACACAGATTAACCATTTCAGTATAGGAGATGAAGCTATTGTTAGTCTTTGCAAACTAATGATGCAGCTAATGTATTGCAGTGGATCTACCTTCCCTCCAAAGAAACGTCATAGCATGGCTTTGAGAAATGTATCATGAGCACACAGAAGCACACGCAGCACACACAGAGGAATCCAGAAGATTCTCCTTAAATTTGTTTCTCTCGCACTTACTGCCTGATTGACAGTGGGGAGGGTGGTCAATGGTATTCCATGAACGTACCAGGTACCCAATGAAAGTTCTCTCAGCTAGTCCTCAAGATAGCCAGTTCCCCCATGGTTTACTAAGTGATGACTGTCTTTAGATGAGTTATTCTTTTCTCTTCTTCTTCTTCTTCTTTTTTTTAAATGCTTGGGTATTCAACAAGTAGGAACCCAACATGGATCCACTAAGTAAGAAAGCTGAGAGAAAATGGAAGGCTCTTGCTGCCCAGACTGTACTTCTCATTGGTTGTTACCTCAGCTTTGTCCTTTGTATCAAACTCCTTGTTCACAGTGTCATTCAAAATGCCCTGTTGGAATGTTACCTTTGACCTTCATCATAGCATGTACTCCTCATTAGTGCCATTTTTTTCTGGTGTAGCCATGATTTAATACTAATTACTTCCACTGCAATGTTCTGCTTTGCCTAATAAGAGCACGGCACAGAAATGACATGTGGATTTTCCCCCTAACTTAAACTGTAGGCTTGAAAAAATAGCATTTGGCTAATACACCCCAGAATCAAGGAAATCTTGGGGCTGATACATTTCTTGAAGATAGAAAGCCTTTTTTATTCATTAGAGCAGAGTCTGCAAACTTGGGGCCTATAGGCTGCTTCCAAGCTGCTGTTTTGCTAGCAGAACATGAAAAACTGAGAACTTCAACTCCTCCTGAAAAAGAATCGATTTTGTTGCTGAAAAAGGTTAGGAAACCATTGTAGGTAATGATGGCAGGCTGTAAACTCCTTGATAAAAGGGACTTTTAAAGATAATTTGTAGAAAGTGCTTGGTGATTGTTTTCTAAGCTAAAAACCATTGTGTGAAAGCACCCTGTTTTTCCCACACTATCCTATTGCCTCAATCCCAGAAGCCCTTGCTTGTCTTTAAATGTGACTTTGTACATTTAGTTGTCAGTATTGTCTCGTTTTGAGCTTCCAGGAATGAAACCCACCAGGGAGGTGGGGATGGATGAGCAGGCAGGCAACCCTGAAAAATGGGACAAGGAAGAATTTGCTGACAAGACAGATTGCCCTCAAAGCTTTGTTGGGGTCTGAAGGGACCAAGAGTGGCAAACTTTCCTGGTCAAATTTGAGCCATTTGTTTCTATCATTAGCAACAGAGTAAGCAAACGAACCATTATGACCAGCAGACAAACAGGCAGAGGAGTAGAGTGTCAATGGTGATCTGGAGGCTCTCTCCACCAGCTTTCACATCACTTCCAAAAGCACGGTTTTTAAAAATTGCTTACAGACACATTCAAAAAAGTTTTGTTGTATGTTTTGATATATTCTTATGCTCCGCCCCATCCCCCCAACCAAGGAGTTTCACAGAACGGAAGAGGATTAGAGGGGGGAAGGCAGTTAAAATCAGATTTGATACACTTCTGACACTAAGTGTGGTGTACTGTGTACGTTATTTCATTTTTCATGACCTGAACTTAATAAAATTCTTGGATGGGTTTGAGCATAGAAATATAAAGTCTAAAATTCTGCACCTCAGCTGACCCAATGTTTTCTTTCTACAAATGAGAGGGAAGTCACATGTCTAGTCTGTGATAACATCAGGACAAATGCCAGGTCTCCTCACAACAGTCTCCTTGTGCGTGAGACCCAGGGACATTTAGGATACACTGAAAGATCAGGGGACATTGGTGAAGATAACTGTGCAAGAGAAGAAAAATTTCCTTGTTGTGCAAAGAAAGAAAATTCTATCTTCTCCATATAGGGGCCAGTGCATGTGTTCTCTAAGCCCAGTGAAATATGCAGAGATATTAAAACCTACACTAAAATTTATATTGATTTCCTTTTGGTAAAAAGATACATAAGAGGAAACTGTTCCTTTTCTTTTGCTTATTGGATATTGTCATATATTTGCTAAGTACCTGGAACCCAGATAAGCCATGTCTATGCCATTAGGGGTGCTGGACCAGCACTCTGTGATAGCAGCATAGAAAGATGAAAGAATCCAGGTTTTGAAGATGAAAATGAGGTGGGACATTAACCAGTCTTGGAAGTGAGGTATTTCCAGATTTATTTTTTTTATGTGAGAGATTAAAATTTCATTATTTTCAAAGACAATGCAGTCAAAGTTTTATGTTCTGCCAATGAAGGCATCTCAAGGACACTCTGAACCTCTGACACACCATCTGCTAAAGGGAAATAACACTTGCATGTTGGAGCTGGCTCACACCAGCCAGTTGTTTGCATCTCTTCCTAATTCTATGTTCAAACACATCACAGTGGTAGTTTCTGTAATGTCATGTTGGGGCTTTCTCATCACAGTGGGTCTCTCTTTTCTTTTCTTTCTTTCTTTCCTTCTTTCTTTCTTTCATCTTTCAAGTCAGTTTATCAGCACACCATTGGAAAAAATAAAATCATGCAGAGTCATTAACAGTATTAGAGATATTAATAATATATCTAAAGTTTCTATTAATGTGTTTGCTCCAAATAATAGGATTTAATAGATGATGACTACTTTTGCTATGTGTGTCAATAAGTAATTACTCAAAGTCAACAAAATGATTTCTCAGCACAGACATGTATGTGATAGGTGTTAGAACTGCATTCGAAAGGTTTGAAACAAAATTAGTCCTGTTCTTTGCTGGGTTATCCTTTTGTTATTCAGAGCATTCAGCTTGCACTGTGGATTTAGGTATAGGGTGTGGTGAACAAGCTGGCCATGGCCCCTACCTGAAAGGGAAGCTGGGTGTCATAATGTTATAATGTCACCGGTGTTATAATACTGGACAAGAACTATGGCTCTGAATTTCTAAAGAGAGAGGGATTGGTTTCTGAAACGGGATAGATAGGTGTCTTAAGTTGGGTTTCCTAGAAAACCCACTGTGATGGAGATTTGTAGAGGAAGAGACCTGATGGAGAGTAAAGGGTGTTGAATTGGGTAGGGGGAGAAGCTGAACTGTGATGCAGCGATATCAAAGGCCTCAGCTGAGATTTGAAGCTGGGAGAGTCCTTTAGAGTTATCCCCAAATGAGACAAGGACTGGTATTGGATGTGGACTGTCCCTGGGGAGGAGGCAATGCCATGGGTGTAGAAGCATTTGACATTATTGGCAGAAATGAGTGCCAGTTCTGAGGGGCTTTTTATATAGTTCACCATAGCATCCTCTACAGTGTGACTGGTGTAGACTTTTCCAGAATATTTCTCTGTTTGATCCCTTCTGCATCTCAGGCTAAACCTCACTAACTAGTCAGTCCATCATTTTCACTTACTGGGCCTAAAATTGAAGAGCATAAAACCCAGCTAAAATCTCACTTCTCCTCAACACTTTCTGTAATCATCCATTTAGATTGACTGTTTTTATTTTTTAGTTTGTTTTTTTGCAACAAGCACCAGCCAAACACAATCTTGGTTGCAAGTAACAGAAACCAACTGTGAATAACTTTGGCATAAAAGAAATTTATAGGAAGGATCAACAGAAAACCCGGAGAATAGCCAAGGGCAGAAGGACAGCAGAAATGATCCTGATGGGAGACCATGCAATTGTGCATCCTGCCGACCCTCAACCCACCCACACACTGTACACCCACCACTCCTGAACACAGTCCACGTTTTCACCTCCCCCTGTGGTACTCAGTGCAGTTACCACTCCTGCTATGTATGGCTGCCACTGCACATCGAATGCAAAGGCATCTTTTAAGTATCTGTCACTCATTTGAGATTCAGAATACTTCAGTGAGCTTCCAGTTGTCGGAGCTGAGACCACGTGCTCACACCTTCCATACCAGAGGAGGGGAGGAGAGGTGATTTTTCTGTTATGACTGGCTGTGCCCTGCTTGCCGTTGTATGGGAGTCCAAGTGCTACCTTATAAACATCCACTGCCCAATGCCTCGCTACCAAGTGAATCAGATTCTCGCTCTATTGATGTGTGTTTTTCTAGGGGTAGTGTTCTAGTAGGTCCCAGATCTTTTCACTCATGTACCTCTGTGGGTAGTTAGTGACTGCTCAATCCAAAATGCACACCCGTTTCTCTCAAAGAGAAGGGGAGATTCTATTCCCTGACATGAAGGTATGTGGTAGCATATCTGTAAAACGTTCATTGGTTCCAAGAAAGACTCATTCACACCAACTGAGGGCGATGGGCTTCGTGCTGGAAACACTTGAGCTAGTGCTGGATCTGGGAACACAGGTAGGAAACTGCATGTCTCCATCGATGCTTCTGTCTTTCATGGTGGATTTGTCCTTCTCTTGCAGCTTGCGTGGTCTTTGTTACTTAGCATATCCCTTCTTCTCCCTGGCTTGGCTCATTCTCTGCCTCAGAGATCTGGTTCAAATTCTGAAGGAAACAGCCTCTTTGATTTGGCTCATTATTATTTCTCCACTGGGCAGAGAGCCTTGTAGAAGTTTGGCCAGACTAAGGGATGAGTATGGTGCCCACCCAGTCTGTTCAGTGACCATATGTCTTGCACAAGAATTGCTTAGGGATGCTTTCTTGAAGGCTTCAATTATAATAGGATGTTGGGTGTGGCAGGCACCCTGTTTGACATCGTGTGACTTGACTCCCCTTCCAGTTCATAGGGAGTCATTCTTTTTAGGAAATAAAGGAACTATTAGTTAATAAGTGTTATGCATTTGTGCCTGCTATTATATATTACATACCTTATTGAATCCTGTGTCTGTTCTCTGAATTAAGTATTACTCCTATTTTATATACAACATGATGAAATTGAGGATGACATTGTTATGAACCCAAGATAATATGGTGGACCTGGATTTCAAATCCAAAGTAGCCTTGGTCCAAAGCTGTGCTTTTCCCCCCCTATGTCAGGATACCTCTGTTAACATATTCATGACAGTGCCAAGACATTCTTGTCCTAGTTACCAATGACTTTTTGAAGAAAGCTTCCAATTATGGACTTTTCTAGTAGGGAACAGTTCAAAAGTAAAGTAGAACAAGGTAAGGGGGAAGATAAAGGACTGGAGATAGAGGTGTTCACATGCTGAGCTCAGAGTGCTATAGAAAAGCAGTCTTCTTAGACAGCTGGCCCTTCAGATGGATGGAAAAGTACCCTCCTCATCAAGCAGTGGGATGTCGCTTCCAAGTAGTGAAATGAGACTAAGTTCACAGAGCCCAGGGTGAGCACTCTGCATGAGTTCCTTGCTTTGTTTGTCCATAACCATTTCACAGACAAGTGTAGCTATGGGATCCTCCGAACAAAATCTCTCGACACCTGTACGATAAAAATTAAGTCCTTTTAGAGTTAGAACTCTAAGCATTTTGTTGTGATGGCCTCATAGAAAGGAAAATTGGACTTGTCAGGACAATTAAGTTAATTGGTGTCTAGATTTTCTGAATCCATCCGTATGCTCTGCAGAAGGGATAATTTTTTTTTTTTTTTTTTTTAATTTTTGGTATGTGGGTAGCTCCCTGGCTGGGAATCGAACCCAGGCCGCAGCACTGACAGCGCCAGTGCTGAAGCCTTAAGCCACTACACCATCAGGGAACTCCCCAGAAGGGATAATATTGTAGAACCTAGAAGGTTATTGAAAAGGGAAGTGGAAATACGTGCACGTGCATGGTAGCCTGGCATCACCCATAATGGTAGTTCCTTTTCTGCTCTTTCTCCTTCAGTCTTTGATGCCAATAATAACTTCAATATCTCTAGGAAGTCTTCCTTGATTAAGCAAGCCTGAAGTAGATGATTCTTATTCCCTCCCTTCCCCAACTCCGTCTTTTACAAATGCTGTGCACTGTGGGCAGACCTCACTATTACACACTTGCTGAGGTGGGCTGAGTTAGAAGACTTAAATAAGGGCAAATTTATTGCTGTCATATACATGTTGAGACCACACTTAGTTACTCTGATGTCCACAATGCTGAACTATTGTATGCATTTTTCTTAAATAGAACTTGTGTTTGTTTACCACCATGCCCTAGGAACTATACCTGTCATTTTCACATACAGGAAATGTAGCACAGCTAGTCAATTGGCAAATGTAGGATCTCAACCTTGGTTCCTGGGACTTCAGTGTCCAAGTTCATAAGCTTTCAGCTGCATCTTCCCTAGCCCCAAGCTCCCTCATCTCTAGAATTTAAGTTACACATTGCTAAATACATATTTATTCTTTAGATATTTACTGTTTTACTCATCAATAAGTTTTATTGAATTATATTCATCCTCCATCCTCATATATCTTGTAGCAGTATTTTTGAATTTATTTTTCTTCTTGCTGGAATCCTTTCTCCAAGAGTCTTTTTAGTAAACGAATCATTCTATGGTGAATCTATTGAAGCTGAGAATGTCTAAAAATAACTTTACTATGTCCCCAATATAAATGATGTTTTCACTAGATGTAAAATCCTAAATTTAATTAGAAAATGGGCAAAATGCTGGAAGAGACCAAAATACCAGAGAATATATGTGGATGGTAAATAAGCATATGAAAAGATGTTCAACATCACCAGCTATTATGGAAATGTAAATTAAGACTGAGATGAGATATCACTACCTACCTATTAGAGTAGCTAAAATAAAAAATAATGGCAATAGCAAGTGTTAGTGGGGATATGAAGAAACTAAATCTCTTATAAATTTTCCAGTTGGCATGTAAAATGGTATAGCCACTCTGGAATATAATTCAGCAGTTTTCTATAAAGCTAAACATACGGTTACCATACAACTCAGCCATCATAATCCTCAGATAATGGAAAATATATGTCCATGTAAAAACCTGTACATGAATGTATAGCAGCTTTATCCCTAATAGCCCACCTGGGACCAATCAAAATGTAAATGATTTTTAAAAAATGGTAGTACCTCCATATCATGGAATACTACTTAGCAATGAAAAGAAATGAACTATTGATACGACTTGTGTGAAACTCAAGAGTACTATACTGAGTGAAAACAATAACAACAACAACTTCAAAAGGTCATGTACTGTATGATTCCATTTATACAACAAAGTGACAAAATATAGAGATCAAGACAGATTAGTGTTTGCCCAGGGGTTAGGGATGGTGAGAAGGAAAAGGGTGGATGTGACCATAAAGAAGTAGCACGAGGGGGGATTTTTGGTGATAAAATAGTTGTGTATCAGTAGAGCAGTGGTGTTACAAGGACTTTCACTTGTGTGGTAAAGTGACAGTACTATTTCTAAAATTTATTTGTTTCTTTTTCTCAGGGACAGTTGACATTCAACATTACTTTGGATTAGTTTCAGGTACACAGAATTGTGGTTAGACATTTACAGTAGACTCTCAGTTAACCAGCACCTATAGGGATTGGTAGATGCCAGATAATGTAGGTAGACTCTCTGTTAACCAGAAGTCAAGCAACTGGCACTCTCAAGCAACTGGCAAAATCTCAAGCAACTGGTAAAAATAATTGCCAGTTGCTTGAGAGTGCCAGTTGTTTGAGTGCCAGTTAACCAAGGGTCTACTGTATATAATTTATGCAGAGATTCCCCAATTAGTCTAGTACCACCTGACACCATATGTAGTTGTTGTAACGTTATAGAATATATTCTCTGTGCTGTACCCTAGATCCCTGTGATTACTATTTTGTAACTACCAATTTATACTTCTTAATTCCTTTACTTTTTCACCCAGTCCCCAAATTCCCCCCTCTCTGGTAACCATCAATTTGTTCCGCATATCTATGAATCTGTTTCTGTCTTGTTTGCTCATTTATTTTGTTCGTTAGATTCCACATATAAGTGAGATCATACAGTATTTGTCTTTCTCACTCTGTCTTATTTCACTTAGTATAATACCCTCTAGGTCCATTCATGTTGTCTCAGGCTTAGAACTATTTTTTTAAAAAATGATCTATTACTTGAACTTAAACACACAATTCTAAGGTCTAAGTTATTTTCTTTCCACATTTTGAAACTATTACTCAGAAGTCTTCTTTTCTTTAATGGTCTTGATTAGAAATGTGATATCAAGGTGAGTTTTGTATCTTTGTAGGTTACTTGCTCTATTTTTAATCACAAATTTCTCTCTAAGTGACTAGATAGGTGTTGAGTAATAAAGAATTCACATACTCTTTGTCCTGGGTTCTTGGTGTGGAGCTTCTTAAGTCCTTGGAACTCCCCAAGAGGACTGTCTTTGTTATTCTAATGAGGTGACTCATGATGAACCCCTAGGAAGTGTCAGGCTGGTCACCACCAGAAAGACCAATCATATCCTTAGAGAGTTAGAATTTTGAGCCAGCCTGACCTCTAGTAAGGGGAGGTATTGGTGGAGATTGAGTTCAATTCTGTGGCCAGTGAGTTAATCAAGCACGCCTACCTACATGATGCCCCAATAAAAACCCTGGATACCAAGCTCAGTGGAGCATCCTGGTTTGTGAAGGAGTGAATTTGCCAGGAAGGTGATGTCCCCTGATTCTGCAGGAAGAGGTCACAGAAGCTCTGTATTCAGGACCCTCCCAGATCACATCATACTCATCTCTTCATTTGGCTCTTTGTGATCTGTATCCTTTACAATAAAAGTAAAAGTACAGTGCTTCCTTGCATTTTGTGAGTCATTTTAGCAAATTATGAAACTGAAGAATTTGTGGAACCCACACATTTGTAGCCAGTTCGTCAGAAGTACAGGTGGCCTGGGGGCCTCCTGAACTTACAGTTGGTATTTGAAATAAGAGTGATCTTGTGAAGGATTGAACTCTTTTTTTTTTTTTTTTTTTAAATGTGGGTTGTTCCCTGGCTGGGAATTGAACCCAGGCCACAGCATTGACAGTGCTGAAACCTTAGCCACTATACCACCAGGGAACTCCCAGATTGAACTCTTAATTTGTGAGGTTTGTACTACCTCCACAAGAGTAGTGCCAGAATTAAATCGTGGTATACTCTATTCATGTCAGAATCATGAAATTTTCTTTATAACCTTTTGTGGCATTTACTTGGATTTTTCATTGTAGTGATTTCTTACCTTTTATTCTGGGGTATTCTTATTAATTATTCCTTAAAATATGTCCTGTCTCTACTTTTCCTCTCCACTTGGGACTTCTATTCAGGACTCCGGGAGCCATGCAGGAAGTTTATTGGTGGGGAGTGTCCTTGGTTCAACATCTGGTAGGGAATGAAGGGAGGAGAATTGGGCAGACAAAGTTGAATTGTGGTGCATTCACAAAGAGGGACTCAGCTGATCTCATTGAGAATAGGCATGGCCTTTTATAATTGTCTCTTATTAAGGCAAGGGGATTGGGCTTCTGTGCCCCACATCTACTGATCACTGGGTCTAGGCTGCTCTTGGAAGGGAGTATGACCTTGGATGAAGCAGCACTCTTAATTGAGAATGGTCCTTGGTAGAGGAATTCAATTAAGAGCTGTCAGTCACCAGTCTTCCATCAGGGTTGTATTGAGAAATTGTGTACTTTATTACTTTAGCTGGGAGAATTTGGGTTAAGACTTGGCAAACTATAGCCCATGGGTCAAATCCACTCCATTCCCTGTTTTTATAAATAAACTTTATAAGGCATTCTTCTTGCATGGGTGTGTGTCTTTCTTCACAGTCTTCCCTCTGTTCATGCTTGTCTCTGTATCTCTTTTCTTCTTATAAGGACACCAGTCATCTTGGGTTAGTGCCCACTCTAACGACATCATTGTAACTTAATTATATCTGCAAAAACTTTTTCTAAAGAAAGTCACATTCACAGGTACTGGAGATTAGGACTCCAATATGTCTTTTGGGGAGGGGGCATAATTCACCCCACAATAACCAGGAAACATTATCATTTGCAATTTAAGGAAAATTCTGCATGATAAAACCTCACACCCATGTTGTAAGTGCAATAGAGAAGCAGCTCTTTCCCCTAGGCAGGTGTGGGAGCTGAGCAGGCAGGAGGTGCACTGGGGATTTTCTTGTCTTGTTGCTTCAGTGGCCAAAGGCCAAGAGACAGGAAATAGATTTTTCTCCAGTGCCTGACTACCGGAGCCCTAGAGTTGCATAAGTTTATTTACTGACCATCTTGACAGGCTTGTAGCACTTTTGCAACATCCTAAAAAAAAAAAAAAAGAATAAACGAAGGAGAAAGGAAGGATGGAAGGAAGGAAGGAAAGAAAGAAGGAAAGGAAATCCAACTGCCAGTAGTGCTCTGCATGTCTTAGGAAGTCCTTATCATCTTTTCACCAGTACTTCCAATTCTTTACTAAAGAAGCTTTATTCCAAGAGGATTCATTTTTTTGATGCAATATTATCCATCCCAAAAGTTAACCCCTGGTGGATACCAATTGAGAAGTATCCTGGTCAATGTTTAAAAACAAGAAAAGGTATGTGCATGTTGTGGGGGGGAGCCCTGATTTGCAGCTTTTGCCAATTTCTGTGGTATAAATACTCTTACCATGATCAATTTCAAGCTACTATATGAATTCAC
The DNA here is from genome assembly GCA_004026885.1 of Lyroderma lyra. Classification (NCBI taxonomy): domain Eukaryota; kingdom Metazoa; phylum Chordata; class Mammalia; order Chiroptera; family Megadermatidae; genus Lyroderma; species Lyroderma lyra. Next base: position 47,258 of record PVJL010007027.1, read on the forward strand.
TGACCATGGAGTTGGAAGAGTTGTGTACAATTAGTTCTTATGAGCTGGTATGACGTTTCACTTCACACACCAGTGGGCATCTGAATACAGGAAGAAAGAAATATGATTTGGGACATTTGGGGAAGACTTTCAGGAGGAAGAAGGATTTCAATGAGCCTTGAAAGGTGGGTATGTTTAGTGCTATCCCTATCACTACACATCCACATCAGTGTAGCAATTCCTGTGTCTCTCTCTAGAACTAGACTGTGAGCTTCCTGAGAGCAGAAAAAAAAATGTGCTTATTCATTATAATATCTCTACAGTAGACATTTCACATGTGTATGTTGAATGAATGAATGAATGAATGAAAAATGAATGAAAACTAAATGGGGAGCAGCAGAGCATTTCAGGAAGGGGGAACATTCATAATGTGGACAGGACACAGGAGGAAGGAATGAATGGACAGGAGATATTGGGTTTAATCAGCTGTACATTCTTGCTGCAGGTAGTGTTTGGGTATGAGGTGTTCTGGTTACTAGGCTATATAACGAACCACCCCGAAACTTAATGCCTTAAAATATCAACATGTTTATTTTGATCATAAATTTAAAATTCAAACGAGGCTCAGCTGGGTCAGTTCATCTCTGCTGTACTAGGCATCAACCGGGAAGGTTTGAAGCCTGGGGGCTGTGCTGATAAAGGATCCCTCACTACCTGTCAGGCCATTGAGCTGGGATGACTCAAACAGCTGGGGATTGAGATAGCTGGGGCTTCTTGGACATATCTCTAATTCTATGAGTCTCTCTGTAAGATCTCTCCAGTATGGCAGCCTTAGGGCAACTGTACTTCTTCATGCTAGCTCAGGGATCCCAAAATGTGTATCCTAAAGAAAATAAGCCAGGAGTAAGCTGCATCATTTCTCAGACCTAGCCTTGGAGGTCACGTTATTGGGGAAAGCAATCACAAGCCGCCCCACTCAGATTCAAGGACAGGAAACCTAGACCCACCTCTCAGTGGGGAAAGTATTGGTCACATTATAATAAGAACATGTGGGATGATTTTACACACACACACACACACAGTGACCTTTGAACAACATGGGTTTGAATTGCACAAGTCCACTTATACACAGATGTTTTTCAATAAATACCTTTACTGTTTTCAATTTGCTGCTAGGAGTCCATCGATGCAGAGGGCTGACTGTAGACATTGATCTATGCCATTTTATATTGGGGACTTAAGCATTCTCGGATTTTGGTATCCCAGTGGGGAGGAGTTCCTGGGATCAATCTTTTGAGGATACCAAGGGACAACTTAAATTTTTAGAAAGTCCAAAGTTTACATGGATTTTTAACTGCACAGGGGATTGATGCCCCTGATCTCCATGTTGTTCAAGGGTCAACTATATATAATATCTATCACTCACACACACACACACACACACACACACACACACACACACACACACACACTGGAGTGGCTGGTAGTCAATGGAAAATAAAATCTGCCACATACAGTAGATGTAAGGCTGAAAAGATGGGTGAAGACAGGTTGGACACGGTCTTGAATATCATACTAAAGAGCTTATTCTTTTCATTTTCTGGGAGCAGTTCATTAAGTTGTTGCTGATATCCTCCAAGATTTCACATGTGTAGGTTCGGCATCCCTAGTAAGCCTGCGAAACTGGTAGTTAGCAGCAGTTGTGTCTTACGTATTTTTTTTTTTAATCTTTCTAAATTGCAAATGCTTTGCATTTGATGGCTCCTCAGTACAAGAGACCCAAGTGACTGTCTGCCCAAGCAATGATGGCATATTAGAGAAGACCAGCCTGCTTCTTGCTTGTCTCCCAGCTGGCACAGACCCACATGTTTCAGCACACTTGAGCTGGTGATAATGAGGTGGCCTGTGATTGGAATATATTGAAAACAACACTGGGCATCAAAATTGTCAGAGCACATCTAGATTGACTCTGGGCTTATTGCCCAAGAGCCCAGCGAAGACGCCAAACCTACAATATTAATTCTTGCAGAACATGTAACACCTAACGCTGATTCCATCTGCCAAGGAATGCTGGATCCAGATCAAATGCAATTTTCATAGTCATGGACCTCAAGCCTTTAGTTCAGGCATGTCCAAGCTGCAGCCCAGGATAGCTTTGACTGAGGCCCAACACAAATTCTTAAACACTATGAGATTTTTGTGTGTGCGTGATCCTCTTTTTTAGTTCACCAACTATGTTAGTGTATTTTATGTGTGGCCCAAGACAGTTCTTCAGTGTGGCCCAGCGAAGCACTGTCACTCTCGTTGCTTCCATTCAAGGCACTGGTCTTTCTCAAGAGTCTGTCCAGCCTATTTGAAGGATGAGAGATGAGGTCATAGTTGCCTTTGATGTTTTTTTCTGAGAGATGGAGAAGAGCTGCCACTTGAATTTTGGATTAGTGCCCTCGGCCACTGTCCTCCATTCTTTATTGACTTCTCCCTTTGCAAAAATGGAAATTTGTTGACTGCTCTAAGGCAGCCTTTAGACAGAATCATGACAGAGTTGGTTCTTCATATTTGTCAAACCACAGACATTCCCCAGTGGAGAGGAGATGGTTGTAACAGCAGGAGGAAGACATTATAAATAATACAAAGACTTTCTTTTTGTTACCAACTCGAAATGGGTTGTATTCAAAAGTTTGGAACTCAGAACAAACATCGTTAGAATAACAGTGCTGGCCAGGGCCACCACAAGTACACATTTCATCTATGATGTAAGCGGAGGGAGGAAGGTGCAATATCTCCCAGCAGACAGGTTAGCCCAGTTTAGGTGCTTGTGGCAGTGACCTAAGCTGGCCCTGCTGTACACAGCTTCTTTCCTTTCTGTACTTTTGAACTCAACCAGCAGATTCCTCATAGGCTGCAAGCTCTAATGGCAAAGATGATGAGGGTCTGACAGCTGGGAGCATGGATATGGTCAGTTCTAAGTATAACCATTTGTAGGACAAGCTCTGTCTGCTCTTTTAAAAATAGGGAACTGGCTTTGAGTCATTGACCTCAGTCCAGGAAATTGGTATATTTTTCATTGGCTTGTTTGCTTGTTTGGTTTTTTAATGCACGAAAGCATTCCACAATGAAGCCTGGACTTCAGAAGGGCAGCAGCTGGGATGGTGCTGTTTGTTCTGAAGCCCGTCAAGTAGCTGATTAACTCCATCAGCACAGGCGGGATGCTAATGCGACTGAGGTCATGCTTGCAATCCCTCTCAGAGTGGCCATTCCATTTTACACTTAGGAAAGGCATCCTAAGGCCACAAACTATGTGTTTATGCTAGTCTGTTGCCACTTGATTGCCACAGCTTTGCGAACTACTCGAAGCTCATATTTAGTGAAGATAAAGTTGAAGAACGTAGAGTTTGGGCTGAGTAAATTTTCTGTGTTGTGTAGTCTGTTGGAAAATAGGGTGTTCTGCTGGATGAAATATCTGGTTATTATAAAGATTCTCTATGTGTCATACATGCATGCCCAATTTTCAGAGACTAGCAATCTTGTCTCACCTGTGAGGACAGATGTCACCTTTAAGTATCTGTAGCATTAACTTGGCAATTGCTGTCTTATGACATTTAACAATTTACGTGCTCCTGGCTTGACTTGCAGATAAACCCCATCAGAGGAATGACTGTCTTACTGCCTTGTATCCCCCACCGTGCTTTCCAGAAAGGACATGCTGAACTAGTATCTGCTGATTTAATTTTAGTGGAATTCAGTAAGATGTACTTCGCATTCAGATAAATCTAGCTTACACCGTAACAGTACCTGGAATGTTTAGAATTGCTTCAGGACCACGTAGGGCCCTAGACTCATCCCTATGAACAGCAGTAGCCAATGGACTGTGGATATGCCATTAATGATGATTAACTCCTGCCTAGCACTCTCCCTGTGGCTGGTGTGGTTGTAAGTGCTTTACCTATATTATGCCAGTTGGTCTTGCAAAGAACCCTTTGAGGTGGGGATTATTATTTATCCTGTAGATGGTAGATGAGAAACCTGGGGCTCAGCAAGACAAGAAAAGTGCCCATGGTTACACAACTAGGGAGCAGGAGATTCAAAACCAGGTGGTTCAGCTGCAGACTGTGCTTTTACCCATTACACTTTATTGCCTGTTTGAAAAGAGTTAATATGCATGAGTATGTAAGTGCATACTATTGGTCAGACACTTTTTATGTCAACTCATTTAATCCTCACAACAAGTCCAGGAGATAAGTACAATTATTATCTGTATTTAGCTGGTGAGGAAACTAAGGTATAAAGAAGCTCTGTGGAAGGTCCCAGATACAAACGCAAGGCTTCTGGCTTCTGAGTCTATTGTTGTAATCACCATGCTATAGCATTCTTGGAAGAGTCAGTGGATGACTAGGATATCACTCTTGGATCGATATGTGTAGGTTTATATAGCAGGAAGTGGTGGATCATAGACTAAGAAAACATCACTGAAATTTCCATCAAGACTGGAAATCACTATATTCCTGAATGATCACTGGGGCTGGAGACATGCAGGATGTCTTCCTAAGTGGTTTGGGAAAATAGTGCCAGGCAGGAAGAGATTGTTTGTTCTTTGCTTGGAGTATTTTGTCATAAGGAGGAGAAGGCCTAGGGGCATTTGTTTCTGTGTAAGAGTTTGGACATGGGAGAAGCATGGGAAGCTGAGGTACTGTGCTTCTCTGTCCTCTGAGTGTGCCATTTGCAGGGCATGCTCCGGGAGCAGCCTAGGCGGGCGGCATTTTCTGGTCTGCACTGGCCTGCAGCAACTATGCAAAGTCATAGAGCCAGAGAAACGAGGATAAGTACGTGGGACTGGCCTCCCCTTGGATGTTACTGGACTCAGGGATGGAGAGCCTAACAGGTAACAGGGACACTCCCCTCCCAATGAGGAGTCCATTTCAGTGAAAGGAAGAAATGTGCTGAACTAAAACCATAACTCATCAGCTCACCCAAACCAATGGGACACCTTTTCTTTTCTTGATTGCTTTTCCTAGATGGGAAAGAAGGGAAACAATGCATAAAACATTTTTAAAAAAGAGAGCATAATGTCCCAGAAGAAATCTGGAGCCTCTCGATGAGGGCTCCTTAAGAACCAAGGTGGCACAGCGTTCCATAAATCCCTGGGAAGGACCATCACCCTCTGCGTTTGTGAAGCCAAAGACTCCTTAAAGACATGCCATTTTTCGCAGGGCCTCCCTCAGTTTTGATCTTCAGGTTCAGGAACTGGACCATCAGGTTTTTACCAGATAGCATTTCAGTGGAGAAAGGAAGGAAGAAGGAAGGAGGAAGTCTCCAGGTTACCTGTTAATGGGTCATGAGGGTCCAATCTGCCATTGCTCTGCCATCCATCTAGGCAGTGAGCAGCACCATGAGGAATGTGGACAGTCAGTCTGCAGGCTCCTGCCATGGACAAAGTCCTGGGTAGACTGGAGAGGAGGCACTAGATGGGTGAATGATAGATGTGTAAGTAGGAATAAGGACACTGGACTTGCAGGGATCTTTTGAGCATTGAACAAGCATGGTGTCTGGTCACAGTAGGTATTTAATAGTGGGAGCTGTTACTGTCGTAGTCCCTGTGAGTGTGATCTGGTTGCCTCGCTACCATCCCCCTGGGTGAAAACCAGGGTTGAGTCAGGTGGTCCAACTGGCTATGTGGGTGTTCTTCTTTCTGAAACGTTTGTTTTACAATATTATAAAACATAACATGTACAAAATCCATAAGACATAAATAACTACATAATAAAAAAATCATAAAGCAAATTATCATGTAACTATTACCCAGGTTAGGAAACAATATTGTCGGCGTGCAAAAGTCCTCACTCCATCCCATGGGTCCTTTCCACAAGAGGTGACCTCCATCCTTTCATTTCCATGAATGAATAAGTCAGGAAGGAGTTTTATGAGAATATCTTCACGTAACATATATATCCCCATATAACATATACAAGGTCTGAAAAATAAGTTCGTGAACTTGCTACCATGTGCTTACAGTGGCAGTATGGTACAAACAATTTGGTAAGGTTTCATGACCTTCATATATCTGTATCTCACAGCTGTGTTGGTGTCAATGTGTGGCGGTGTCTTGCTGAGTGGCATTCCTTCTTGTTGTGTGATTTTGTGTGCCATAATGAGAATGTTGGAACTTGAATTAGAGCAAGGAACAAACATTAAATTTCTTGCTAAACTTGGCAAGAGTGGAAGTGAAATCAGGGACATGTTAGTCCAAGTTTATGGGGATAATGCTATAAAGAAAACAGCAGTGTACAAATGGATTAAATGTTTTTCTGAAGGGAGAGAATGCGTCACTGATGTAGAGAGGTCAGGGTGGCCAGTAATGAGCAGAACTGATGAAAACATTGCAAAAATTCATGAAATTGTGGATCAAAATCATTGACTTACTGTGAGGAGCATAGCAGACCAAATAAACATCAATAGAAAAACAGGAAAATCTTAATTAAAAATCTTGGCATGAGAAAGGTGTGGGTAAAAGTGGTCCCAAAGGAGCTCACCAATGAACAAAAGCAAAGGAGAGTCAGAGTTTGTCAAAACCTTTTGGAGAGGCAAGATGATGTTTTGAGCTGTGTCATCACTGGTGATGGAACATAGCTATACTAATATGACACTGAAACAAACTGTCAAAGTACACAATGGAAGTCAGCTAATTCTCCATGACCAAAAATATTTCATCAGTCCAAATCAATAGTCAAAATGATGTTGCTTTTTTAATCTCAGAGGGATTGTTCATTCTGAATTTGTGCCAACAGGACAGTCAACAAGTTTGCTATTTGGAAGTGCTGAAACAGCTGTGTGACAAAATTAGACGAAAATCACCTGAATTTTTGTCAACAACTCATGGCTCTTGCATCACGACAATGCACCAGCTCACACAGCACTGTCTGTGAGGGGGTTTTAGCCAGTACACAGGTAACTGTATTGGAACCCCCTCCCTACTCACCTGATCTGGCCCCCAGTGACATTTTTCTTTACTTGATGATAAAGCAAATATTGAAAGGAAGGCATTTTGATGACATTCAGGACATCAAGGTTAATATGGTGATAGCTCTGTTGACCATTCCAGAAAAAGAGTTCCAAAGTTGCTTCAAATGGTAGATTAGGCCCTGGTGTCGGTGCATAGCTCCCCAAGGGGAATACTTCAAAGGTTACCATAGTGACATGCAGCAATGAGGTATGTAGTAGTACTTTTTCTAGGGTGAGTTCACGAACTTAATTGTCAAACCTCATATCTATCCCCAAATAATTGTTTTGTCTGTTTTTAAGTGTTATATAAATAGACTCATGTGTTCTTTTACATCTTGGTTTTTCATGCATCATTATGGTGGTAAGATTCAATCACATTGTTTTTGTAGCAGTGGAGTATTTTATGAATATGCTGTATTTTCTGAGGCCACAGAATTTTTTTTTTTTTTTAAATATGTGGGTAGCTCCCTGGCTGGGAATCGAACCCAGACCGCAGCGCTGACAGTGCCAGCGCCGAAGCCTTAGCCACTACACCATCAGGGAACTCCCAAAGAAACAGGCACTGAGGCCACAGAATTTTTTTTTTTTTTAAATATATGCTGTATTTTCTTATCCCGCAGATAGACATTTGGGTGTTTAATAGGTTGGATTAATCACTGACAATGTTGTTATACACATTCTTTTTTTCTTAATCAAAGCATTTTCTTTTACTTTTTAAATTAAAAAATTTCCATTACAGTTGCATATACTATTAGTTTCAAGTGGTTACACACACACACACACATTCTGGTGACATGAGCTGTAGCTTATATACCTAGGAGAGGAGCTGCTGGGTCACAGGGTATGTGTGTATCTAATTTTAGTAGATGCTACCAATCTCTTTTCCAAAGTGATTGCACCAATTGACTCTGTTATCCACAACGTGTGACAGTCACCATTACGCCACAGCTTCACAAACAGATTGTATTGGTTGTCTTTAAATGTTAGGCAGTCTGGTAGGTGTATAGTTGTACTTATTTGTGGTTTTAGTTTGCATTTCCACGACTACTTAAAAGGTTGGGTAGCTTTGCATTGTTTACTGTCCATCTGGATTCCTCGTTTGTGCAGTGCCTATTTATTGCTTGGGCTCAATTTTTAAATTGGGTTGCCCATGTTTTTTCTTAAAATAATTTTTTCTTAGAAAAATCTGTTGAAATTTTAATTGAGGGGATTAAAGTGACTTTAAATATCAATTTTGGGAATAAATGCAAATTTGATTCACTTTGAGTTTGCTGTGGAAATTGCTCATTACTGTGTGATAATAATTATATATATATATATTTGTAAGTTTGTCATTTACCTTTGGCTACAGTGTTTCTTGCATGGTAGAACTTTTTTATGTTTATGAAATAAAGTTTATCAACTCTTTTCTTTATAAGTTCTAGAATTTATGTCATAAAATTTTTAAAAATCCAATTTAATTTTTTAAATTCTCTTGTGTTTTATTCTATCATTTAATGATGTCCTGAATGATTAAAATCCAAAGATTTTAATTGTTCATCTACCTGTAATTTACATTATAATGAAGTGTGGAGATAGGTAGCAACATTTTTTAATGGCTAACCTATTGTCCCAATATCAATTATTGAACAATCCATCTTTACTTATTTAAAATGTTGCCATTACCATAAATGAAACTCCTGTAAGTATTTAGGTTCATTCTTGGACTCTTTTGTTTCATTATGTATTTGCTTATAGTATCACCATCCCGAAGAAATACAATATGAGCCACAAATGCAATCCGTTTCTAATTTAAAAATATTCTAGTAGCCATACTTAGAAAAAAGAGATGAAATTATTTTTAATAATATTTTTTATTTAATTCATTATGAACCACCACCAAGTTCCATTCCTACAACTATGTTGTCATCATGCAAATTGGTCGATAAGTGAGGACCTTAAAGGCAAATGTCTTGTGGTGTCCTGGGTATGTATTTTTCAATGGATACCATGTGATCCCACACTTACAAATAAATATATGTAGTCTTGTGTGATTGCAAACGCTTCAAGTAGTGAATAATAACATACCACGGGAGAAGAGAAAAGCTGAGAAAGGAGATTCCCGAGACTCACACAGACTGAGAAAGGGGATTCCACCTGCTGGAGAACTGGGTGTAAGTGTGAGCAGTCGTTAAACAGGTAGGTCATTAAGTAAGAAGTGGCTGTAGAAAAAATTGTTATTTACATATTTTTTCATACTAAATCTTTGAAATGTGGTGTATATTTTATACTTACAAGCACATTTCAGTTTGGCCTAGCCATATTTCAAGTATAAGTAGCCACGTGTGGATAACAGCTACCACATTAGATGGCTCAGGTCAACATCTTTGTTGAGGCAGGTCCTGAGTAGCCTTAGCTCTGTGGCTAGTTTAGTGCTATTACTTGGCCCTTCCAGGGTTGGTTCAGTGAGATCTCCTCACTCATTGGTTAGACCTTCAGCAATCTCCCAGATGTGTGACTTTAGGACTGTTTTGCTTATAGCCCTCCACAGTGCTTTTCCTCAGGAGTATCCTTTGCCTAGCTTCTGGAGTCTCACTGCCACACATCCACTTGGTATTCAGCCAAAGGCTCAAGAGAATCGCTCTAGAGATTCCCTGAACCCCTTTTATGTGTAGCTTCCACCTTTCTAGCACTCTGCTCTGGAAAGCCCAGTGACCTTCACCACCTGAATGCCACTTTGTCTCCTCAACTCAGCAAAGTTACTGTGCTCCTATTGGAGTCCCCTCCCCACACCACCGTCTGGAAAGTGTCTGCAGGCAGCCAGTCTGAGTGATGCTACGGCTCCAGTCAGGAGTCTGTCTTCCCTGAGGGAGCACAGCTGTGCTGTGGGGGTGGGGGTGGCTGGCTGTCGGCTGGTACTCGTCACTCTTGATGACCAGAAGCAGAAATCTGACTTTAGAAAAATTAGTTTGGAGGTTAATTTATTAGTTCTATGTAGTTTTTTCATAATTACTTTGATCTTTATTAATTCCTTATCATTTTCCTTAATTTTATCCTTTCTATAACTTCTTTTCTTTGTATTCTTTCTTATTTAATAGAATAACTATTTAGGGCTAGGAAGTTTTCTGAGGACTCCTTTAGCTATTTCCCACAAATTCTGATATGCAGTATTTTTTGTGGTCATTATTTTTTGGATATTTTGCAATTTTGGTTCTCTTTTTGACCAATATTGTTTCAGAGATTTAAAAAATTTTGAGATGGTGAAGTTATATGTTTCAGTTTCCTGCTTCTGGTATTAATTTTTAGTTATATGGCATTAGAAATCATTACCTATATTGTTTATTATTTTTAAAATTATTGACATTTTCTTTGTAGCTTAATGCATAGTCACTGATTTTACCATGGACTTTTGTAAACAAGGTATCATTTACTTTTTAGGGTATAAATTGTTAATTTACTTTAAATGAATAAATGTTAACAATTCAAGCATGAAAAAGAAATTTAAATTTACAAAAATATAATATATGTGTATATATAAGTATGTATTTAATTTTTTTTCACTTTGGGGGCCAGGAAATTTTTATTTTAAAGATAGGATTTAGTGTTTAAAAAATGTATAAAACCACTACCTTAGATGACCTCAAAGGTTACCAAGAATATGTAAAATGAGAATATAAATTATTGTAGACCCTAGAGTGACCTCTGAGTAGAGCTGAAATCAAAGGGTACCTGAAGTATTTTTTTCTTCACTTTTCATTCCTTTCTTCTCTATACAATATGCTAATTAAAAAATCCAGATTACACAGATCCAGGCCAAGTGTTATACCAGCCTGTTATCAATGAATGAGAACACATTAAACAGTTTTTAATTGGTCTTAGGAAAAGCAAAAGTGAAATGAAAATTTAGTTCTCCTGGACCTTTGTTCAAAATTCATTTTTCCATCTCTCTTGTAAGAAGTGAATTTTAATTAGCTTGATTTTCACTGTTTGGCCACACGTTTGTAATCTTTGTTCACACTTTGGGAAAAAAAATTCTAATGAAAGAAATTGGACGATAATGGAAGTCTTTTCTGAGCAGAACAAATTGGAATGATCAAATCCACTGTGGGATAGCTGGCGTGCTGCTGCTGGGGAGAGCAGAAGCATCAGGGCAGGGGACTTCAAAAAATTCCTCTCCCCCAAAATGTCACTATTCAGCCTGGCCCAGTCTGGTCTTGCAAAAAGAGATAGCAGCCCAGAGTAGAAAGTGCTTTAGAGCTAGGTGAACCTGGGTTTGAATCCTGCTTCTGATCCTTTGTGGTAGGTCACTTAATTACCCTGATCCTTCATTTCCTCATCTGCAAAATGGGGTAATTATGTCTCCCCATAGCCTTGTGAGGATTGAAGGAAATGAATTCTGTGAAAGCGCCTGACATGTAATGGGGGCTCAGAGAATGAAATGACCAAGAGGGTTTCAAAGGAAGGGTCTATGGTTGAGGAATACTTGGGAGGTTCCCTGCTTATTTCCTATGGAGAAGAAAGAAGTGGTCAGGGGCCAGCCAGTGTGTGCGTGTATGCTGATGGTGGTGGTGGTGGGGAGGTGGGCTGGGATGTAGTTTTCCCAGACCACTTTCTCAATAGCTCTGGGTCAGGAAACAATCAGGGTCTTTTGCAGAGGAATCCATTCAAGATTCTAATCTGTAGCTATGAAGCCCAGAGAGTCCTTACCCAGCAAGCTTTGTGGGACACTATATGGCCCTCAAGGTCCTGTAGGTAAACACTATTCATCAATAAGGAAATGAGTTAGGGGTGTCTTAGCCAGTAAGTGGATCAAATAACACCCAAGAAGGTGGTGGCAAAACATACTATTTAGGGTGCTGTGGAGAGTTGTCAGAGAGGGAGAAGATAGAGTTCTTGGCCTTGGAGTTCGTAATTTAACAGAGAGAACAAACACAGATAAAATTTTTTTTTTTTTTTTTTTTTTATCAAAGGCCTAAACATAAGACTGAAACAATAAAATGCACTGAAGAAAACATCACTACTACACTTATGGACCTTAGGTTCAGGGAGGAATTTATGAATTTGACCTCAAAAGCAAGGGAAGTAAAAGCAAAAATAAGTGAATGGGATTCTATCAAACTAAAAAGCTTCTGCACAGCAAAAGAAACTATCAACAAGGCAAAGAGACAGCCAACCAAATGGGAGAAAATATTTGCAAACAAAGCCTCTGATAAGGGGCTAATATCCAAAATACATAAAGAACTCGTACAATACATAAAGAACAACAACAATAAAATAATCCAATTAAAAAATAGGCAGAGGACTTGAACAGACTCTTCTCCAAAGAAATACAAATGGCCAACAGATATATAAAAAAATGCTCATCCTCATTAGCTATCAGGGAAATGCAAACCAAACCCACAATGAGATCCTACCTCACACCTGTGAGAATGGCTATTACCAACAAGACAAGGAATAACAAGTGCTGGAGAGGATGTGGAGAGAAAGGAACTCTGGTACACTGCTGGTGGGAGTGCAAACTGGTACAACCACTGTGGAAGGCAGTGTGGGGGTTCCTCAGAAAATTGGGAATGGAGCTACCATTTGACCCAGCAATCCCCCTTCTGGGGATCTACCCAAAGAACCTGAAAACCTTTGTCTGCAAAGACTTATGTACCCCAATGTTCATTGCAGTGCTGTTCACAGTGGCCAAAACATGGAAACAACCAAAGTGCCCTGCAACAGATGACTGGATAAAGAAGCTGTGGTACATATACACAATGGAATATTACTCAGCTGTAAGAAAAGATGAAATATTGCCATTTGCGACAAAATGGATGGCCCTGGAGATCATCATGCTTAGTGAAATAAGCCAGACAGAAAAAACAAGGAACTGTATGACTTCACTCATATGCGGAATATAAAACTGAAAGCAACAAAGTTATAAGAGAAAGACCACAGTTTAGTGGTTACCAGAGGGTAAAGGGGCAGGGGAAAATGAAGTTAAAAAAAAAAAAAAGATTTAGGACTGTCTTAGAAGTGACTTCCTCCAACTTCCCCACAAAGCAGAAACTTTTGTAGCATCTACATCAAGGGCACAAACTCCACTTGAATACTTCCCATGTAAGCAAAAAAAACAAAAAAACAAAACAAAACAAAAAAAAAAACTTTTTTCCAAGATGGATTTGGTTTAAAAATAGTACCTTAAAATTTTTTGGTTGGACTTTCAATGCCAGCAAAATTGTAAATAAGATAATAAAAATATTTTCTTATTACAAAGTTCTACAACTGCATGATAAAATATAATAATCATCCTTTTAAAAGCTGAATTCTTGACAAGGTTGGGAAAATCTCTAGGGACAAGAATTGAAGCAAACACAGCAGCTGAAAGCAAATGAGCTAATGCTGAAGCTACACTAAGGGAATCTTTCTGTTACATCATCTACGAATTCTTGGGTTCACGGGTAGGTGGAAATGGGAGACCAGATTATGGATTTATTCAACGTGGAGAGTAGAAATGGAGACCCACTGAAAAAGTTAGGGTTTTGGAAGGGCACCTAAAGAAGAAATAAGTGGGGAAAGGGTGGTGGGTAAGGGAAAGCTGCTACAGCATAATGGCTGTATCAGGGAACTTGAAACTTCTCATTTTGACCTGGGTTCTAAAGAAAAAAAAAACAATTTTTCCCCAGAGATAGTATCTAAAGGAAATATTCCCTGAGGTCCTCAGACCATGTGTCTAGGATTGAGTTCAGAAAATACAGTTCTTATATCTTTTTGTGCATCATTCAGGACTCCCAGAGCACCTACTGTGCTCCCAGAATTCCCTCCCTGTGAGGAGTCTACAGACTCGGGATTTGACAGATCTGGGGTAACTCTAAGTCTTTCACTCACTCTACTGTGGCCTTGGGGAAGCACCTATGCTTTGGATACCCCAGGGTGTGCATCTTAAAATGGTGACATCAGGAGGAGGGAGGGTGGTTTTGATAATTTAGCGACGTTTTTAGCACAGGCCCAGTGCAAGACCCTTATGACGACAGATCAGGGGAATCTATTTTCTGCCTTCATGGCAGTGGTTCTCCAACTGGGGCCATTTTGGCTCCCTCAGGAGATACTTGGCAATCCTGGAGACACTTTGGCTACAACTATGATGGGCATGTAGGTGCTCAACATTCTGCAATGCTTAAGAAAGCTTTCTTCGGCCTCCCCTCACATTTCCCTCTGATTTTGAAATTAGTAGGTGAAAATGGGCCCATTAGAGATTTTCCTTTCGGAAGAGAGGAAAGATGTCACGAACCTTAAAGCCATGTTGCCTCTGTGGCCTGTTCGGACTGCTCTGCGGCCTAATTCTGCTATCCCTGACTTCTTGGCTGCAGCTCTCTCCGGAGAATGCGCTTCCCAGCAGCGGCCTTCTGGCTGATTGTGGGGTCCTTGCCCGTGCACACGCCCCCAATTAAAGCCTTCCCGCTGCTGCCGGGAGAGGGGCCTGAGCTGTGGAGTGAAACTGAAAGGAGGGATCCAGCCTCCTCGGATCCCAGCAGGAAGGCCAGGCAGAGCCCTGTGGGGACGCAGGAGGCTGTGTGTGTGTGTGTGTGTGTGTGTGTGTGTGCGCGCGCGCGCGTGCAGCAGCTCCAGGTGTGTGTGTGTGTGTGTGTGTGTGTGTGTGTGTAGCAGCTCCAGGTGTGTGTGTAGCAGCACCAGGTGTGTGTGTACACGTGTGTGTATCAGCTCCAGGTGTGTGTGTGCGCGCGCGTGTGTGTAGCAGCGCCAGGTGTGTGTGTGTGCGCGCGCGCGTGTGTGTAGCAGCTCCAGGTGTGTGTGTGTGCGTGTGTGTGTAGCAGCTCCAGGCAGCGCACAGCCCAACGATTCACTGCAAACACCCCAGAACCCCGAAGGAGGCGGCGGGGCACCAAGGTTGCGCGGGCTCTCTGCCTCCTCCAAGGGCTGCCCGGCCAGCTGGTCCGCGACTGAGGCGGGCGCTCGGGTCCAGCCGCCCCTGAACAGTCGGTAGCCCACTCTTTGAGGGAACCCAGTGCAGCGTTGACAGTGGAGGCAGGGCAGGAGAGGGGAAGTCCGTCTCTCCCAGCCCCGACCCTGGACGCCGAGCCCGAGAGCGCACTCCAACTTCGCCGGGGGCCGCGCCTCCTGGGATGCGCGTCGGGGCAGCGGGGCCCCGCCGGCTGGGCGGATGCTGCGTGGGCGGCGGGGGAGGTGGCGCCACCGTCCCCGGGTACTCCCGAGCCACGATCTGATTTGGGGACCAGGCCCGTGATCTGAGTCAACCCCCGCCGCTGGGCTGGTTGGCGGCCCGGCCGCTGAGAACAGTCAGCGGTGCTTAATAATTAACTGATCGCCGACAACCCGGCCTCCCGCAGCGCCCAAGCGCGTGCTCCTGCAGGGTGGGTTGGGAAGGGCCGGCGCCGGGCCGCCGACAGGGGAGCGCAGCGCTGCGGGCCAAAGCGCTCCCAGGCCACGGAGAGGAAGGGCGCTGCGGGGCTCGCTCCCTGCGAGGAGACGGGACCCTCCCGCTTCCCTCTTAGACACACGCCCCCTGGCTCCACCCCCAGGCGCCTCCCGGGCCTCTGCGAGCTTGGGCTGCTCCAGGAAGTTTCCTGAAAGCACCTGAAATACTGAGCTACCTTTGCCAAGTAAGCCCAGTGGGAGAAAGCCGCAGCCCAGGACTGGGGCTCCGGTGAGAGAAGGGGGGAAGGGGAGAGGGTCTCTCGACCTGGTGGCGTGTGGCTGTCTTCCACATGGCGTCGCCCGGAGGCCTCGGCAGCGACTGCTCCAAAGTCATTGATCACAGCCATATCCCCGAATTCGAGGTGGCCACCTGGATCAAAATCACTCTCATCCTGGTGAACGTGGTCATCTTCGTGGTGGGCATCCTGGGGAACAGCGTTACTATTCGGGTCACCCAGGTGCTGCAGAAGAAAGGCTACTTGCAGAAGGAGGTGACGGATCACATGGTGAGCCTGGCCTGCTCGGACATCCTGGTCTTCCTCATTGGCATGCCCATGGAGTTCTACAGCATCATCTGGAACCCCCTGACAACGCCCAGCTACACCTTCTCCTGCAAGCTTCACAATTTTCTCTTCGAGACCTGCAGCTACGCCACGCTGCTGCACGTGCTCACGCTCAGCTTCGAGCGCTACGTCGCCATCTGCCACCCCTTCCGCTATAAGGCCGTGTCGGGGCCCTGCCAGGTGAAGCTGCTGATTGGCTTCGTCTGGGTCACCTCCACCTTGGTGGCGTTGCCTTTGCTGTTTGCCATGGGAGTCGAGTACCCCCTGGTGTACGTGCACAGTCACCGGGGTCTCTCCTGCAACCGCTCGCTCACCCGCCACCACGAGCAACCGGAGTCCTCCAACATGTCCATCTGTACCAACCTCTCCAGCCGCTGGACCGTGTTCCAGTCGAGCATCTTCGGCGCCTTCGTGGTCTACCTCGTAGTCCTGGTCGCCGTGGCCTTCATGTGCTGGAACATGATGCAGGTGCTCAGGAGGAGCAAGCAGGGCACGCTGGCCGGCAAGGGGCAGCCCGAGCAGCTGAGGAAGTCTGAGAGCCAGGAGAGCAGGGCGGCCAGGAGGCAGACCATCCTCTTCCTGAGTGAGTACTCAGGCGCAGAGCCCCCTCGACCCCCTCCCCGTGGCCCCCCTAACCTGACGTCTGGCTTTTAAAATGTATGCTTAAGTTTTTGAGGTTGAAGACGCATTGACCTGACTTTTTAGCTTGTTTCTTCTCTCTATGTTGAGAATTGAGGTTGTGGTGAAAACAGCACCAGAACAGGAAGGAGAAGGTCTGGGTAGATTCCAGAACAGCACCTCTGGAGTGTCCATCAAGTCATAATATATCTTGCATAAAATGGGGCTAATAATACTGGGAAAGGTCAAGGTCAAATTAGGTAATGAGGAAGAGGTGGCCATCCTTTGAGAAAGACCAGGTGCTGTGGGATGAAAGGGAATACTGTTATCGAGCCGGTCTCTACCCTGGAGAGCCCTGCTCAGGCGCTTAGATTCTATTCCCATTTTTCTTCCTCGGAGAAGCAAGGCTGTCAGGAGCACGCACTCTCCAGGCTGCTGTTTTATTTCCCCAGGGTGACCTCCTCAATCTTAAGAAATTGGAGCCCTCAGACATGCACTGGCCAGCGTGAGGCTTGAGCTTCTGCTGTGGTGGGTCTGTGCCTTATCTGAGCAGAGAAACCCGGGAGGGCCACCCACATTGTCGGTGTGATCCCGAAAATCTGGCTTCACAGGTTCTGATTAATCAACCAAAATACCCAATTCCCATGCAGAGAAAGCTCTTCATTTTCCAAACTTTGGTTGTGATGCAAATATTTCAAGTCTGGCCCTTCTGCCCACCAGCTTGCAGACCCCCAAGCCTTCCAAAGAGAGGCCTGATGGCGGCCCTCTGGGAGGCAGGGCTTTAAGGCAGATGCAAAGTTGGTGCGAGCGAAACTTTTAAAAATATATATATTTTTAGCAGAAACAAGAAAAAGGATGTGGGTGTGTGAGTGAGTCAAGCGGGAGCTGGTGTAACAAATGTTTCCCCTTCTGCCCTCTCCGCTTTTCGGTGTGGCACTAGAAGCAGCAGTAAGTCGTGCTGCTGTTTGTTTAGGTGTGGGAAACCTGAGCAACAGGTTCTAGGACCATGAGTTAAGATACGGAAGAAAATTTGAAGGCAATGGAGAGATAGACAGAACCTGGACTTGTGTCAGCCCTGCCGCTGGCGTGTCCGTACAGCTGACTTCACTTTACGCTGCGTCTGTGCAAAGCGAGAGGAGGGAGTTGGCGATTTCTGGATGCCCACGCAGCATCAGGGCTGTGCTAGGGGATTTATACTGCGGTGTCCCAGAGGGGGAATTTGAGGCTTAGAGAAGACAAGAGCTAGTTCAAATGCAGTGCAGCCCCCAGATTCTCCTCTTGCTTCTCGGGGACAGGAAATGACTGGCTGTGGCTTTCACAGGCTCCTGGTGAAGGGAGAATGAAAGGCACAAGGAAGGTGTTGCCCAGGTTAGGCTGCTGGTGTTGCTGCCTCCTAGGGCCAGCCTTTCCGGAAGCTGGAGTAAGCACATCACTTTGGGAATTTGGGAAGGGTCCCCAACCCAGTTCAATCTCTCTCACCCACTGGCTGCGGCCCAGAATATTCCAGGAAAGAATGAACATTGCATGTGCTTAAAGAGTGAACGTCTGTTCAAAGGCTAGGTCGCCCTTCTCCCCCAAACCCTTAGGCATTTCTTAAACGATTAGCAGTAATTTATACTTTAGTGTGAATGAATTTCCTTTACTGCCCAGTGGGGGTGGGGCGCTTTTTGAGTTCAGGGCACCATCTCTCCTACTCTAATTTAGGAATATTAAGGCAGCATTCGACCATGGAAACATAATTGATTATTGATTTCTCTCTGTTCTCTGTTGGACCCGTCTCTTTGATTGTATTTCTCTGCATAGACGTCTCTTCTCCTCCTGGGGGGCGTTGCTCCAAGTTAACATCAGTCTCCATTGTGCAGCATAAAATCAGAACGCCACAGATTTTTCCCTGGAGATGAATAGGACCTTGAAGATACCTCACACAGTTAGTAACCACCTGGAAAGACTATTCTCTCTGCTTCCCATTGCTTATTTCTGGTTGTCTGCCTCGTTCTTGTACCAACTATGTATCCACCACCCAGGTGTCCCAGGCAGAAGGACTGCTGAAAGCCAGTCAGGTGCTCAGTGCACGATAATGTCTTGGAGAAATTTACCCTTGTGTTTAGTCCATTTCCGATGCAGAAGGTTTTCAAAGCAGTTCTTGCAAATGTACCCCTCTCCCAGTGAATTTAAAGAGCTTTTAAAAATAGGAGCCTCACTAATTAACTCAAATTAGGAACTAAATTAATGGAGCGAAGAGGAAGGAACCATGGCCTGCATCCATCAGATAAATACAATGCAATTTACTTTGTGGGTTTCCTAAAACTTAAGCTTTGGGGCATTTTTAACCCAGAACAAATGAATATATAAATTGTTTACAAATTGCTGAATTTAATATAGTGAGTTAGCTGTCTCTTTAGCATTTTACTTAACAGATGTATCGAATTAAAACAAATATTTGTTCATTTCAAACATTTCACGTTTAATGTGAAATGTAAATGATGACACAGCACAAGATGTCTTTGGAGCTCTTGAGGCAATAAAAAAACAATTAAGGATTTCTCCCCTTGTTGCAAAACTGCTAACTTCTGTGTAACAGAAACAAAATTCATAAATCTACCCAAGATGAGGAAGTCTACGTAGAAAATATTAATTTTCTGTTCTATAGTGCGTCTTTTGCAATTGTGTCTCATTCAGATGAGGTGCTGGGCTGGCGAATAATGAAAACAAATTGGGAACTCTGGGAGAGAAAGAGATGCTAGGAAGCCTCCTAGCTCTCAAGCAATTTGCAGGAGAAAATAAAAATAATGTAAAAATGTGCATCCTTGGAAACACGAGTGTCTCTTCATAACTCTTGTCAGATCAATAAGAAGTTAGTGCTAGGTTTATTACCTTGTGCAAGGTATGGCTGATACGGTCATGGTAATACCTGCCTGATGCCAGAACGGAGGGTGTTGGTCTGGATATTTGTCTCTTCTGGAATTGTTGAGGATATGCAAATTGAGCCTACTTTTAACCATTTCTCAGCATTAATTGACTTCAAGTTCTTTTTTTCAAAATGTGTCTAAGAGCCACAAAAAATAAAAACTTGATATTTTGACTATTAATTTAATAACATTTTGAGCTGCTTTGTGTATAAATGATGTTATTTTTAAATTTTTGTTATATGGTAATAAATTTGCCAATATATTGAATTTTAGCAAAAAATACTTAAAGCATACTAAGTGGCATCAATTTGATTTAAGTATAGATAAATTAGAATTTAATGGCATTGATGACATAAAAAATATATTACAAAATGTTACACAACATGGCATACAAAACAAGCCACAGAAAAACATATGAAAAAATCTTGTAAATGGAGAAAAGTCCTTGAAACAATTTCACACTGAATAATAATTTTACAATAATTATAGTACGTATATTTTAAAGTAAATACAGTTGAGTAAATACAGTTAAGGTGATATATTTTATTAAAACAAATAATTCCATTAATGTATGAAAATTTCTGACTGTTACTTATTCTTGAAAAACACAAAAATGTAGAAAAATGTACATATAATAGAGGGAACATTTATTTTGAGCTCATGGGGTAAACTCAGATGCTGCAGGCAGCAGATGGAAATACTCATTTGGATACATCTGAGTGTCGCAGCAAAACAGTTAAACAGACTCTTCTGCCCCTTCCATCTAATCTTTCTGAACTGTCACTTAGAGTTGTTCTCAATGCATGTGGCCTCCAGGTCCATGGACACCCATGTGCGTATCTGTCGCACACGTGGCTTGCTGTTAGATGTCATCCACTCAGAGTGAAACAACGGAGTAGTTTAAAAGAAGCATATTCTGTATTTTTCTGGTGGGATAGTACATTGGTGTAGCAACTGTGGAAAATAGTATGAAGGTTCCCCCCAAAATGAAAAGTAGAACTACCATACAATCCAGCGACCCAGCAACTCACTTCTGGGTATTTATCCAAAGAAGATGAAACTATGATTTGAAAGGATATATGCACCCCTATGTTCATTGCAACACTATTTACAATAGCCAAGATAGGGAAGCAACCTAGGTGTCCATCGATAAATGAATAGATAGAGAAGATGTGATATACGTACACACACACACACACACACACACACACACATACATACATACACACACACACACACATCACTCAGCCATGAAAAAGAATGAAGCCTTGCCATTTGCAACAACGTGGGTGGACCTTGAGAGTATTGTGTTGAGTGGAGTAAGGCAGACAGAAAAAGACAAATGTCATGATTTCACTTACATGTGCACTCTAAAGAACAAATTAAATGAACAAACAAAACAGAAACAGACTCATAGAAACAAAGAACAAACTGATCATTGCTAGAGGGGAGGGGAGTTGGAGGAATGGGTGAAAGGAATTAAGAGGTACAAACTATCAGTTATTAAGGAAGGAAAGAAGGGTGGGAGGGAGGGAGGGAGGGAGAAGAAGACATACAAGTGATCTTTAGAAGCTGGACAAGGTAAAGAAATAGATAAATAAATGTTGGACATCTGACCTCCAGAAGATAATAAATATACCTTGTTTTAAGCCATTAAATTTGTGGTAACTTTTCATCACAGTTCTAGAGAACTAACAAAAGCAGTCTCTTTAAAGGTGAAACTATAAAAGGATATTAAGCATTTGCAGAAGTAAATATTAAGGGAAAATGCTAATGAGCAATAAGAATAGCCACAATTTATCGAACATATACTCTGTGCGAGACGGTTATGCTCATATCAACTCATTGGTGAGGGCACTGGATTTAATTCTGTTTTATAACAGATGAAACGGTTTCAAGAACTTAAATCTGTGTCCAAGGGACAGAGAGTACGTGGTGAAACTAAGAAATATCAGTGAGAAAAATATAGGATTATCAGAAGAAAAACTCAGAAACGTGATAAGTCATCGAGTTAAAAAAGATGTTAATTGTCAATAAAAACAACCTTTAGTTATTGCTGTAACAACAAACTTGGGCTATCAGAATCATCCAAAATTTCTGGTTCAGAGCTGGTGAAAAATCTGTACAGAATGTTCCCAACCTTGTGTATGTGTGACACGTGTTAAATTACCTTAGAGTAAAAATACAACGTAAGAAGAAGTTAAATTGATCAAGAATTTAAGGATGCTTAATTAAATGCATTATAACACAATTTCCATGAAACTGCTAAAACAATAAAAGAAATATACTGTAGTTTTAATTAGTAACTTCCAGGACCATCAGGTGATTAGGACTAGATTACAGCTACCTCCTAGAAATCTGTAGGGCCCTGATTGGCTTTCATCTGTCGTTGTGAAAAAAGAAAAGTTTGAGAGATAATCACGAAATTACACAATTAAAGAAACATCAGAGAGGACTCAGGACTCTACTAATTACACTCTTTTGCATTCTGATTTGCTCTCCTGCATAGTCGGGGGAAAGCAAGTAGCGGCAGGAATTGCACATCAATTTGGGTTGCTCGTGGGGGAAAGCCTTGAACGTGGACATCATCCATCACGTGTATTGATCTTCCCTCTTAACACGCCCCCGACTAAGCTATCTCGGCTGCTCATATGTGTATTTGCTTGGAAAAAGGATCCGAGTTGCTTCTGTAATGGACTACTCCGAAAAGATAGTTGATGTATATTTAGATATTTGTGGGGTGGGCCAGGGAGAAGAAGATCAGAATCCCACCTTCTGGGTTTGCAGACCCCAGATTTAGAGGTCAGTCGTGTGTACGCACATGCACCCTGGAGAGAGAGAGCATGGGGGTGGGAGAGGGAGGGAGAGGAAGCTGAGATGCAGACAGTCCCCTCTATCTGAGGACAATCAGTACCGGACAAGGACTTTTAAAGTTAGTTCCTTAAAATGGAGTCCAACATTTCTTATGAAAATAGGTCTGATTGGGACTTCATTGTGGAAAAAAAAAAGGGGGAATGTTATGAAAAAAAACTTGTCTTATATTGTATGAAACAAGTTATAATTATGTGCTAATTCTTACAATAATTTTTCAGAATGAACCAAGTGTAGCTTTTTTGAGGGTGTAATTTCTCTGACAGAACTATATGATGGCCTTTGTGTCTGATTTTCTCAGCAAGATTACATAGTGGAGGGCCTTCTCCCAAAGGCTTCCCCTAATTCTTTGCTATTTAAATCACTCTCATTGAAGCACCTGTCCTGGCATCAGCCTTGTCAATCTTTCTTTCTTTCAGGACTGACTGGTCTACTTCAGCTAGACTTTCAACTGTGAGGGGCTCTGTATCAGTGTCATGTGTTTTTCCATCTCCCCTTTCATTGACTTTATCAAATTCCACTCTTCGTGTGCAGGCCATACCCCCCAAATAAAATTCATTGAAAAATTAATCTTTATCCCCCTAGTGTATACTGACTGATTCCATGGAGACAGATGCCTTAACCCTACCAGACCTGAGGCCCTGAACCTAACTGTCCCCTATACCTGGGCTCCTGGGCATGAAAGAGAAAAAACCAACATGATGTAGAAAAATGTGAGTTCCATGCAAACAAGTGGTTAGAATAAGATGGAACTTGGAGTCATTGTTGTCACGTACGAGGCAAAGTACTGAACATTAGGTACAGCGGTCTGGTGGGGTTAACATGCTTCTAAAACACCACAAGAATTTTTAAATAGTTGTTTGGTTAGTTTAAATACTGGATTTACAATCATGTTTATGTCATTAATTTTCTTAACGAAAACTTTTTTTCACTGTGGTATAAAGGTATATGCCAATCCAATCTCTCAGGGAATTATTACCAAAATTAAATTAGTGACATTATTAGTGTAACATATTATTTTGACTCAAATGTTTGAATGTTTCAAGAAAAACATTTGCTTCAAATATTCAGGCTATCGCCTCTTTTCTTTCTTTTATTGGTGTAGATGTGACTGTTATAAGTGGTATTTCATGATTATTTTTCTATTGGAGCTATCTGTCATAAATTGCAAGTGTCTTGTGATCAGCCTGGCAGACAAATATAATAATGGTGCTTTATTTTTCTAATCAGGCTGTCTGAAAGATTTCATTTCTCTGCTGGAGAGATGCATAGTTCCCGTGGAAGGGAATATTGGAATCCCAGTCCCCATTCATTAGCAAGTCTGTTCATCTGTCTTGGTTGCATGCCTCATGGGGGCTGCCAAAGTCTAACAAGGCAGCAGAGGCCCCGCTGAGCCAAGCATTCCACTTGCTGATGCTAAACCCACGCAGAATAAAAGCCATGTGCGAGCCGAGGCACCACAGGGGAAGAACATTGAATGGGGAGCCAAGGAGCCCCATCCGGCCCCAGTGGACAGGGTGCTCAGACCCGCAGCTTGGATCACACTTCCCTACTGCCTTTCCCTTTTGCCCCCCTCCTCTGCTGCCCCCCCACCCCCCGGGACAACCCAACCGACTCTCTACCTCTGCTGCTTTGCTGCTGGGCGCTGGGGAGAAGACTGGCCACCAGAGGTGTGTTCGGCCTCGCCTGGGCCCTCTGCTCCAGTGGGCGCCTTCCCTGTGAGGACCTTCAAAGAGTTCCCGGAATGCCTTTTCTGCTTTGCTTCCAGCACGTCTGCTCGCTAGGGAAGGGACCTAAACTTGACATGTCGTCACTAGATAGGCTGACCAGACACCCATTTACAACGGGACGGAAAACTACGGTCCTGTCCTGTTTCGAAGAGCACGTCTGGCCAGCCTGGGCTCACTGGGCTACATTCAAGCTGTCGGTACTGTTGTTTTCTGTCCTGTTTCAAATGGCACATCCGGTCATCCTATCACTGGGGTATTGTCTGCATCCACTCTTTCTTGTCCAGGCTATTATCCATGCTGTGGCCACGGGCGTCTCACAGATGGCCCCACCTACAACCCCATCCAATCGAACAAAGCCCGTCAGTGGCTTCCCAATGGCTCTTATGTTAAGGATCAGAATCCCTACCGTAAGGCCCCTCAGGGTCAGCTGCCTCTTCAGCTTTATCCAGTGCAGTTCTCACCTTAGTCACCTTGGACTAACGACAAAATACTGCAGGCTGAGGGGCTTAAACAACTGGCATTTATTTTCCCACAGTTCTGGAAGCTAGACATCTGAGATTAAGGTGCTGGCAGGCTTGGTTTCTAGTGAGACGTCTTCCTTGGTTAGCAAATGGCAGGCTTCTGTTTGAGTCCTCCATGGCCCTTCCTCTTTGCACACCCCAACAGAGATTTCTCTGGTATCTTCCTTTTCTTCCTGTTGGATTAGGACCTCACCCTATGACTCCTTTTAACCTTCATTACCTCCCTGAAGGCCCTATCTCCAAATACTGTACATTGGAAACTTCAACATGTGAATGTGGAGTAGGGGGGACACATTTTAGTTTGTAACACCCCTTAATTGCTCTGCTGTACTGGCTAGGTGCTCTCCTACCCTCTGACCTTAGTACATGCTGTTTCTTCTACCCAGAATGCGTTTCCCTGTTATTCCATGCTCTACCTGCCTCCCACCAGCCCTTTCAACAAGTTAACATCCTTAGATCTCCCCTGAGAAGCCCGGCCCATCCTCCCCAACTTGATTAAACCTCCCTTGAAACAAGACTCACAGTTATTTTACATTTAATTGCAAGATCATTCAATTGATGTCTGCCTGCCTTTTAAATTCATTGGGGGTAGGAGCTCTTCCTAATTTTGCTCCCTTACTCTGTACCTGCATCCTGGCAGGGTGCCTGGCACATAGCAGATGTTCTATGAATATTTGTTGACTGACTACATAAACGAAGGAGACTCAGCTTGGAATTAGGAAATGATGTTCTGTTTCCCTTGGGCATACATCCTTCTAGAAGTTATCATTCCTCAACAATTTTCTGGTTAGTCTAAACCTAAAGACACTCTCTTTGAAAGGGATCTGGTTCCTCCCAGGCCTCTGAAAAGTCAGGCCATCATGGAGGACACTTAAGAGTCTATCTCCCCTGAGCAAAGGAAAAGTCTGTGTTAATCAGTCCCTGAATATCAGCTTTTACCCGCCAGAAGTAACCTTGAAATGAAAGTGATTAGGATGGTGTT
Source organism: Lyroderma lyra (assembly GCA_004026885.1). Taxonomy (NCBI): domain Eukaryota; kingdom Metazoa; phylum Chordata; class Mammalia; order Chiroptera; family Megadermatidae; genus Lyroderma; species Lyroderma lyra. The sequence goes on from PVJL010007027.1 coordinate 72,845, forward strand.
TAACAATTCTTGTTAAAACTGTTTAGCAGGATGTTAATGCAAGAAGATAACTCTACAAATTATTTCTCAGCAAGGAGATACTCAGGGTAAGGGAAAGAAGATGCAATGGGCACAATATTTTGAAAATATTTAACCAATATGTTTTTATTTCCCCTGTAAATTGCATTTACTTGCAGCCATTGCCCACAAGTGTGAGCCATGAGCCTTATCAGCTCAGGGAAGGCAAGAGCAGGTATTGATTCTGAGTCCAGAAGCTGGATGTCTTGACCTCTTCAGCTAGGCAATTGTCTTGAAAGCCAGGCTTTTCTGAAGGGTGAAGAAGGATTGCCTAGCTCTGTGGCTCTCCCTTTAATGTATCATGAGCCCAACCTGGTGAACTATTAATAAATCAGCCACCACACGGCCAGTTCAGACAAGACCACAGCTTAAGGGTTTGAAATTTCTCCTTGGAAGCCACTGAAGGGTTTTGAGGAGTAACGCAGCACAGTTAAATTTTGGTGCAGCCCCCAGAACATTGCAGTTGGAGTAAAAGGTCAGGCCTGGTCATGTTCCCAGAGTGAGAAAGAGACACCCCTTCATCGAGACACAGTTATGGTAGACAGCTCAGGCCTGCTGGCCGGACTTCTGGACTTTCGGTTTTCCTAAGCCTTGTTGCTGTTGCAGCCCTCTGTGGCCAGAGAGGGACTCCGCTTCCATTCAGTTCATGTTTTTTTTTCAGCACAGAGGCCCCAGCGGCCCCAGCATTGATTAGGTTCTGGTCAGGAGGCAGCTCCCGGGAGCTGTGCTGGGTCACAGTAGCTCTCACTTATTTATTGTGCAATGGCCTGCTCATTCCTCAATGTCCCCACTTCTTCTTCCCAACCTTTCTACACGTATCTCCCTATAAATGATTAGCCATTTTAGTCATTTCTCAGATGAAGGCACAGAGAAATGTCTCCCTGACTGTCCTTGGAGCTCCCTGAGATCAGGGACCTGGCTTACTCATATTTCTTCAACTTTCCCTACTAGCCTGGGGGCACAGTGGCTGTGCACACTTTAGGAGGTTCAGGGATTGAAATCCTGTGCACTGGCTCCTGCTCCTGGAAAGGAGGGAAAAACACCCAAACTCTGATCCTCAAAAAGTCACTCGTGCTCCAGGCAGGACTCTGAGATGGCTCCCGAAATTTCTGAAGCCTGTGTACACACACCTGCTCCCATTACTCGTTCAAACACTAATTGAGGTTTGCAGTGAAGGGATTTCACAGAAGTAATTTAGGCCAAGTCAGTTGACTTTAAAATAGGTAGATTTTCTGTGTGGGCTTAAACAAGTCCCATGATCCTTTAACCTGGGTCTAGAGGTCAGAGACAAGGGAAGTCAGAGATTCAAAGCATAAGAGGGTTTTCGTGGAGGAGAAGTCTTCATCGCTGGCTTTGAAGGTTGAGGGAACCACTGGTGGGGGACGTAGCCTCTGGAGCCGAGAGCCAGCACGGGAATGAGGGTTTGAATGAGCTGAGAGGTGGATTTCCCCCTCAAGCCTCCACACCTTGAGGCCCTGAGCAGAGCTCCCAGCCATGCTGTGTTGGACTTCAGATCTGTAGAGCTGTGAGCTAATAAATAGATCTTGTTTTAAGCTACTAAATTTGTATTAACTTCTTACCTAGCAATAGAAAACTAATGCATTCTCTTAACTCTGATGAGGGGCTGCAAGGTAAACACATGCGCTGCCTTAGTTACATCTTCCTAGAAAGGCCCAGTCTCTAGAACCTTCTCTTCGAAAAGTCCCACTTTCTAAGAACTGCACCCAGGACCAGCCATTTCTTGATTCACCAACCATTTATTGAACACCTACTCAGTAAGTGCTTGGTGATTAGGAAGTTTGCCAAGCTCCAGGGCAACATGAAATTTGCACCAGACATTTAGACTTTTGCTTGGAACTTCAAAATGTGCTCTTTGTGTCCCGCCAGCTGGGTTTTTGGAATCCGGGATACCTTGGTTGTCAAAGAGAAAGACTGTAGTGAACCGACCTAGTTATCATCTTTTGGTAGCTCCTTCCTCATAGCCTGGCACTTAGTAGGTGATGGATAAATGTTTGGTGAATCAGCAAATGTCTGGGCAGCTTGGCTGCTTCCTAGAGCCTTCCCCACCAGAGATGAGAGTGCCTAAATTCTTTATCAGTTCACCCCAAGTGGAAGAAAGGGCGAGGATGCCAACACCAGGGCTGTAAGCAAGCCCGAGTAAGAGACGTGTCTCAGGCTAACAAGCTTTACCCTTCCCTGATGTTAGGGTTTCTGCCAATTGAGAGACTTGACAAAATCTCGTGTTTACACTTTCTGTGCGTAAGAGCTATTCTGGCAGCCGGAGGCTTTTTAGACATCTCATCACACTGCTTTACACATTTCAAGGGTGGCTGGTAGTTAGAAAGCAGGGGTGGTATCAGAATCTGACAGACGGGGATCAGGAGGCAAGACTGCAGCATTCAATTGCTATTGTACTTGTTAAATGCCTAACTGGTTATGAAACCAAAGGCCTGCAGGAGTGGGAGTCAGGCCCAGTTGGGGGAGATGAGGTTCATTGTACTTGCAGAGAAAAGCCATCCTGTTTCTTTCGTGAAGGGGAAAAAAGTCTAGCTTATCTTAGAAATAAAACATTACACACAGAGTGTTTGGGCAGAGCTCAAGTCATTTGGTCTCTGGCTTTATGTAGTATTCCTTGGAAGACATGATACAAAGCTTTTTGGGAAATTTATGGGTTTGTTTTATGCTGCAATTTTGAAGGATTAAATACGTTGAAATGACAGCTGCATGTTTTGTATATTTAAGTGGCAACTGATGGGTTGTCATTGGTTTTCAAGTTCAAGTTTACAATGATGGAGGAGGCAAACAGGAGACCTTGGTGATTGGAAGGTTGCTTTCCAGAAGATAAAGGAAATTTATATAGAAGCAGGCTGTTTCCTTCTTGGGCCTGGGGTTTTCCTCATTACTGAATCTCTTGAAGGCTCGCTTTCTCCAGGAAGTCTTCTTGGACTGGCTTTACACTGCTCTAGTCATTCCACCAGGTCTTTGGATTTCATTTTCGTGATTTATTCATCAAGTATTTGTGAAAGCCTAAACTATGCACGATATCATTTGGACTGTAGAGATTAAGATGCTGTTTCCCCCCTTCAAAGAGCTTAGTATTTCTCTAGTTGGGGCCTTAAAGTACTCCTGTAGATGTTGAGCATTGTAGAAGGAAGCCTAAAAATACCCTTCACGAAGAGTCGAGGATATTGGCTATTCATATAGTAAACTAGTTCTGTCTCCAGAATTTTGAACGAGGTGGTTAATTGGGCTTCGCCTACCCCAGAGATATTGTCTGCCATCTTTATATTCATAGTGTGGTCCATGAAGCAGCTCCCTCAACATCACCTGGGAAATGCTAAAATGCGGTGTTGGGCCACATCCCACACCCACTGAATTGGAATTGAGTTGACTGGAGGTACGGTCAGCCTAGTCTCACTGGGCTAATTTCAAGGTGTCAGTAGGCTGGCCATATGTACAGTTTGAAACAGGACAGTCCTGTTGTTTTCTGTCCCATTTAAAATGGTACGTCTGGTCAGACTAATTGATTCTACATTATAACAGGTCCCTGTGATTCCTGTGCATGTTAAAAATGTGAGAATCACTCATTTACAACACTTGCAGAGGATTCTTTAACTTCAAAAAAATAGAAAATGATGAACTGGGAATGACTGAACTCACCATATAAAATCAGAACTATGGGCCTGGCCCCAACTAGGAAACTGAGGTAGAAGGTGGGGAGAGGAGGCTGGGGAAAGGACCTCGGGCAGAAATGGGGCACAGTGGTTGAGGGTGCTCACCCACACAGCCTCTTTGATGAGATGGGCTAGTGGGCCCAGCAGGTGCAGGTGGCCCAGCTCCAGCTCCCTGGCTGAATGCTGCATGCCAGGCACTAGCAGCATGGCTGGCCCTACAGTGGCAGGTCCCCGGCTCCCACGACCGTGGTGCGCACGATCTCACCCAGCAATGTCTCTTCCTCACACGGCTGGAAGCGCAGCACAGGCTCACGGCCATCTACATAGTCGGCCAGCACCTCGCCGCATTCCTGCAGGCCTCAGCTGCACAGGTGACAGGAGGAGGCCCAGCTGGGGCCATCGTGGGGCCAGCCCCGCATTCCCACTGCGGGGGTCCTAGTGCATGAACAGGAAGTACTTGCCCAGCCCCAGCAGGTCGCCTGGGTGCTGCTCGGCCTCCCGCGGTAGGAGACACCTGTTGTGCATGACCAGGGCTCCCAGGATGGGCGCAGAGCCAGCGCTCACTATGCAGTGACATGAAAAGATGTCTGGGAGTTGAGACAAGTGCCAACATACAAGGTTGGTGACCCACCCAGGAGAGATGAGTTCCAGCCCGGCCAAACACATGCTGCTCCTGTGTCATCGCATACACCACGCCGTCCTGGAGGGAAAGAAAGTGAGGCTGCACTAAGGATACTGCTCCACGATGAATGGAAGCTTCCACAGAGGTCCCTTTCCCACCATCGACTCTCCTATCAACCACGTCTCATTGCATGATCACTTCCAAGGAGATCTCCTGGGATCCCAAAGGACTCGCCAATCACCCCCATCTCCCAGGAGTGGATGTTTCAGCGGCACTTCCTATGGCAAACTGCCCCATACCACCCATCCTGAAGGCTGGGTACTTAAAAGGAAACCCTTTCTTGACAGGGGCTCTACCATTGCCCTCCCTCCAAGAACAGATGCTTCCCAGGAGGGCTTTCTCCAATGGACTCTTCCATCTTCTCCTCTCCTCTGAATGGACTCTTCCAAGGCAATCCCTTCCTACAGTGGACTCTCCCATAACATCCAATTCAGAGAATTGGGGCTTCTGAGGACACCACACCCTTGTTATTAAAATGGACTCTCCCAGAAGTTATTTGCCATGACACATCTGATAAGGGGTTAGTATCCAAAATTTATTTTAAAAAAATATATACAACTCAACACCAAAAAAACCCCAACAATCCAATTAAAAAATGGGCAGAGGACAGGAATAGACATATCTCCAAAGAGGGCATACTGGTGGCCAAAAGACACATGAAAAGATGTTCATCATCACTAATCATCAGAGAAATGCAAATAAAAATCACAATGCGATACCACCTCACTCCTGTCGGAATGGCTATCATCAATAAATAGATAAACAACAAGTGTTGGTGATGATGTAGAGAAAAGGGAACCCTCATGCACTGTTAGTGCAACCACTATGCAAAACAGTATGGAGTTTCCTCAAAAAATTAAAAATAAAACAACTTTATGACTCATCAATTCCACTCTTGGGTATTTATCCTAAGAAACCCAAAACACTAGTTCAGAAAAATACATGCATCCCTATGTTTACTGCGGTGCTATTCACAATGTCCAAGATAGGGAAACAACTGAAATACCCATTAGTAGGTGACTGGATAAATAAATTGTACATTTATACAATGAAATATTGCTCTACCTTAAAAAGAATGAAATCTTACCATTTGCAACAACATGGACAAACCTAGAAGGTATAATAAGGCCAACAGAGAAAGGCAAATATCGTATGATCTCATTTATATGTGGGATCTAAAGAACAGAATAAATTAACAAACAAACAGACAGACATAGACTTACCGATATGGAGAACAAACTGATGGTTACTAGATGGTAGGGGACTTATGGGGGATGGCTGAGAAAGGTAAAGGGGTTAAGAGGTATAAATTTGTAGTCACACAATAATTACAGGGATGTGAAATACATCATGGGGAATATAGTCAATAATGTAAAAACTCTGTATGGGTACTAGACTTCAAAAATTATATAGATGCCTAATCACTGTGCTGTATACCTGAAACTAATATAAAATAATATTCAATGTCAACTATAATTAAAAAGATATATATAGTCATGGAATTTAAAGTACAGCATATATAATGTAGTCAATGGTTTTGTAATCGCTATGTATGGTGTCAGTGGGTAGTAGCCTTGTTGGGGTTATCACTTTGTGAGGTGTGTAAATGTCGAATCATTATGTTGTTTTATGTACTTGAAACTAATTTAAAAATACTAAAAATGAAAAAAAGACACACAAACTATAACTAGCTTGCTGTGTAATTATGTATAACAGGCGGGAATTTGTTCTATGACATTTGGGCACAAGAAACTTCACATTATTTTTAAAAAGAAACTTAAACCTGGCACGAAATCATCATTTGCAGAATGATAAAATTCAGTATTAGTGAAGTTTGGGGGATGGCTCTCTCCTTCTTGTGTTGTATGAAAATTCAAGGGGGTTGATGAGGCTCCAGGAAATGAGGCATTCGGGCCCTCATTCGAAGTAGCTGTTTTGTTCGTAGTGTTTCCTGGTGCTCCTTCTGCTCTAGGTTTCTGCTGCCAAGGCTGGCAGAGCCCTGGCACCAGCCAGCCAAGGCCCAGACTTTGTATTTCATCTCCGTTCCTTATAACATCACAATCATGAAAGCAGAATTTTATCTATTTTCCAGAATTGTTCAGGGTCATCACCCATTGAGATGTGAGCTGGGATCTGACCCCAAAGTCCACGTTTTTCCCCAAGCAGAGAGATGAGCTGTTAAAAGAGAAGGCGCTCTAGCTGGGGGACTAGTTATAGGTGGTGAGGGAGAGGGAGGGAAACCATGATGCTAAGTCTTGCTTTTAGGCTGCCTGGCAGCTTTTGAGGACCCCCTTTATAATTGGGGACTTTCCCTCTCTTTGAGTCCTGCTTCTGCAAGGTAGTGGTCAGGAACTTGCTTTCCCTGCATCCCTTGCTGCTAGGGTGCAGCATGTGTCCTGGGCTGCATCAGTCATCTGTGCCGGCGTAAGATCCTCATTTGGAAGAGGGTGATGGAATGGAGCAATAGCCATATGGTGTCTCCTTGGGGACAGGGCCAGTGTATGACAGAGTGGCATTGAAAGAGAGCAACCACAGGAGAGCTAAGGGCAGCATCCTAGGCCAGGTGTTGGCAGTGCCTCTGCAGGACCGTGTCCATTGGCATAGTCCAGGGGGATAATCTGACGTGAATCTTAGTTGCATACCCAATTCTCTGGCCCTCCTGGGGATTATGTGAAAAAAAACAAAAACAAAAACAAACAAACAAAAAAACCAAAAACTCCAAAACAGTAGCTTTGTCTCTGATATAAACTACAATGGGCTTTGTTGTTTTGTACTTTGAGTGCTGTGTGCAGGTAATAGATAACAGAACAACTAGACTGGAGTGGAGGACCCAGAGGGGAGCAGTGGATAGTGAATCTAGATCGGAAATCTAGATTGGGTCAAGTATGGAGGAAAATGATAACTGGTCTAAAGGAGTCAGACTGCATATTGGAATCAATGGGAAGCCATGGAAGGCTTTTGGGAAGATGGATAGGAAGAAGAGCAAGAAGACCGATGGGGCCACGGTGTGTGTTGCAGGCAGGGGAGGCGGGTGGGGAAGTGGTATGGTGTCATGCATTCTGATGACAGTGAGTCAATAGGTTTGACTGTGAAGGGTCATCAGGGGTGGTAGTTGTCAGGTCATCGGGGGGGTGGGTAGTTGTCAACCCTGCTACATGTTGGGAGAACCTATGGAGTGTTAAACAATGCCCCGCTCCATTCACACCCAAATCTTTAGCAGTGCGGCCTTGGGTGTGTGTCCTATTTAAGCTCTGTAGGTAACTCTAGTCTAGGGCCAGGACTGAGAATGGGGTAACAGGGGGTTGGAAAGGCAAGCAGGGCCTGGCTTTGGAGATCTCGAATTTGGTGGCTGTGCCAAGGTTCTTTGACTGAAAGCCATAAAACCTGATCTTGACTTATTAAGAAGAAGAAAGGAATTTTCTGGAAGTAGAAGGAGTAGCTCACAGTCAGAGGAAAGGCTAGAGAGCCAGGTGTTCAGGGATCGAGGGGGAAGAAATCTGTGGACAGCCTGCTTGGGCTCCATCGTCAAGGAGCTCTCAGCTTCAGGCATTCTCCCATCTCGGCTGTCACTCCATTCAGCGCCATGTTTCCATGTGTGAGGCTCTTAATGGATGAGTGAGGGGTGTCCACTCCCTGGTGAGACTGAGAGCAGGGCAGCATGAGGGACAGTGTCAGCAAACTCCATGCAATGAGAGGTGTGGTCCCTGTGGGGGAATTGCTGCTGTGCCCAGGAGATCAGGGGACAGCCAGGAGCAGAAACCACAGACGCCCCCGTGGGGGCCTTAGCGTTTTGGTTTGCACCATCTTTGTTGAGTTGTTCGCTCTGGGCAGACTTTCCTCCCGCTGTCTTCTGATGTGATTCTCTCTCTCTCTCTCTTCCTTGCTGCGTCCTTGGTGGTGTTTTCCAGGGGGCCCTGTCTTAGTGTGCGAGCCAGTCAGAGGGGGAGATTTAGGGGCCGGTTGGAGGCTCCCTGTTCCAAAAGGCAGCTCTCAGGAGGCTGGTTAATGCCAACGCCCTGGGCGTATTTCCTGCCTGGGAACCTGACTCATTCACCCAGGTCACCGACTAGGCGCTGGATTGTGACATTTCATCACCACCAAACCAGTTTCTGTTTGAACCTTGACCTGGAGAACAAAGATCTGTGGCCTGGCTCCAGGTCAGATGTGCCTTGTGCCTCCGCAGGCATTTCCCAGGTACGTCTTCATGTGACGTTAGTCTGAAGCCAGGCTCCTTGTTTCAGATGTGAAATCCTACATTGGATCGCAAGGCTAGTTACCATTTAAGAGAGGGGGTACCTGAAGTGCATTCTTTGCCTTCTGAGAATTCACAGCAGTCATGTTTTAGAAAATGTTTGAGTGTCATGTTGAAACTCTAATTAATCATGGATGTTTCTATCAGCTGGATTCGATCACTGGCGTGGCACTCACTGTTTTCCCTCCCTGCTCTCTCCAGAGAAGTTCCTCACAGTCTCTCTCGTGGTGGTAAGTGCTGAGTGGGAGTCACATGCACCTCGAGCCTTGCCTGTGGAGCCTGGTGTGAGCCGTAGGCCCTGAGAGTAGGTGGAGAGACTGGGACATGTGTGGACCTCACGGTGAATGTGGCCATACCCATGTAAGCCTTTTGTCTTAAGTGATGTCAGTGATGGGAAGAGTGGTGACCTAGGCTCCTATGTCTGCTGTAACCAATTACCATAGACTTGGTGGCTGAAAACAACAGAAATATAGGCTGTCCCAGTTCTGGAGGCCAGAAGTCTGACGTCTGTTGCACTGGGTTGGAATCGAGGTGTCACCTGGGCCACACACCCACAGGAGGCTCTCAGGGAGATTCCCTCCCTCGCATGCCTCTTCTGGTTTCTGGTGGCTGCTGGTGATCCTGGGCTTGGCGTCGCGCCACTCGAGTCACTCTCCAAGGCTGGCATCTTCAAATCTCTCCCTGCTCTTTCTTCACGTCACCTTCTCGGTGTGCATCAGTCTTCCTTTGCCTCCCTCTTATAAGGATACATCTGACGGAATTCAGTGCCCCCGCTGTGAATTTAGGATAATCCCTCCATTTCAGAGTCCTTAGCTTAATCACATCTACAAAGACCCTTTTTTCCTCTGAGGGGACATTTACAGATTCTAGGGATTAGGACCTAATACTTTGGGCATTTTTCAGCCTACTGCAGGTGGCAGAGAGAGGCCAGCATAAGTGTAAGGTAGCATGTGGTGAGAGTCCTGCATAGAAACGCTGTGGAACTGCTCAGAAGACATAGGTTGCAATCCCCTTCCCATGACTCACGAGGATGTGAGACTTCATGAAAGCCGTTTAGAACTTCGGTGTCCTTATCTCTATGTTGGATGTACTCTGACCCCACGGCTGATGTGGGCTTCAGTAGGGAGTACGTGGAGCCTCCAGGGCAGTGCCTGGCTTAAAGAGAGTCCTTAAGAAGATGTAGTTTCCTATAGTGACCTTGTCACATTGCAGAAAGAATTCTGGTTGGGGACTCAAGAGAACTTTGTGTTGGTCCTTCTGGGTCATTGATATATCATTGTGAGCCAATCTCAGCTTACTTCTTCGAGGAAGCATGAAGGGGGTGAACTTGAGGAGTTTGTCACAAAAGTCTCCATAGAAATAACACAAAAGAGGATCTGGGTTCGAGTCTTCAGCACTCCAGGTAGCAGAAAGTCTGCGAAGTCTCCTCTTTATTGTAAATGTGTGTGGACATCTGCATTTCGTTCCATTATACATCAGTGCCTGATGCAGTACAAAAATGTGTTAAGTTCCTTTTCGCAGAATGAAAGTGGCGGCCCAGGAAAGGTGATTCCTCATGGCTCTGAGGAGCCGCTACCACATTCTCAGGTGGCCCGTGCTGTGTTCTCTTCCCAGACGGAGAGGTTTAGGCTCAGAAGCTCCCTGAGGTCCCTACACTTCTGAAATTGTTTGTTTTTGACCTTTATTCTGTGAGAAGTTACTGGAAAAGCAAGAGCAGCTCCAGGCTCTGGCACCCCTTCTAGGCAGGAGCTTTTGATAAATGAGCACAATGTTTCCTTTATGTACCTGTAAGACCAGGGCATTATAGGCTGTGGTAGTCGATATATCAAAATGAATTTTGGGAAGAGTGTCATCAAGCCGAGCTTTATTTCCAAAAATACAAACAACTCTGCCTGGGGAAGGAAACATGACTTTCACTGCGAAATAAACAAAGTGGATGGGGTAGACATTACTTATGTCCTACTAGTCCATCTGAGACGGAGGCGCCGTGGTAACCAGTTGTTCCCAGAGTCCATATTCCTGATGCCTATTGAAATTTC